>DWNA01003454.1:0-10054 GCA_018249835.1 Heliconius besckei
TCCAATTTCAATTTATATTTAAACAGTTGCCCTCATAAAAAGCTAGAAGTAGTAGTTTAACAGGCATGTAATAAGTCATTAGTTTATTTCACAAATGTCACTGCAGACAGCCCCGACTGTGTATCTACGCTCCAATGAATAGCAGTTTTACAGTACATTAACCAGGGGCAGTAAAGACTTGGAAAGCGAAGATGAATTTGCATTCAAATATACACTTCTATTATTGGTTTTGTTTTAAAATTAGATAAAATAATAATTTTTAACAAAAAAAACTAATTCGAATGAGTAAACTGTACAAATAAAAAAAATTGGGTATTGTTATAACTGGAATATGATATCTAAAATGAAAATGAGACCACTTGGGAAGAAAATAACATTTAAAACTATTAACATCTCTCATTTCGTGTTTAGGAATTAATAGAATTTGAAGTGTTTTGGTTAGTTATTTAATCCTTTTATTCAATTGACCTGCTGAGAGCTGAAGTGGAAGTGGGCGGGACACAGCGAGCAGAAGCAATTGCTGTTGGCTTTGGTGGCAAGGTTCTGGAACTACAAGATGGATTGACCTTCTGGTAAAGGTTGCCGGTTGTTAGGCGTAGGACCGATCGTCGTGGAAATTGGGAGGCCTATGTCCAGCAGTAGGCTTACTAAATGCTGGGATTATATGATGATGATGATGATTCTCTTACTCACAAGTCACATCCAAGGAAATAAAAGAATAAAAATATTCTAGCATAGAATTAACTAAAACAAAACTAGGCGAATTATTATTAAATAGAAATATTTTAATACATTTTAAGATTATGGAGGTTGAAGGAGGAGGTTTATATTATAATATTGATATCCATGTTTTAGGTGACTTTCTATAGAAATTTATAAAAACACACTGTCCACAAAAGATAAGAAACGTCTAAAATAATTAATAAACTTTCTGCTCTACTAATAAGATATTAGAGTTTTAATGAAAATTGATAAATTCATTTAATTTGTAAATCAACAGGGTGGAAGCTAATTAAACTTTTGACAGGTAATTTATATTTGAATTATTAAAAACGATCAACTATGATAATTATGTAAGTTATGCATTTTTCAATATAATTATAATTTAATTTATTTTAGAATTTCTCTCTCAGCACACAATTCCTCCTGAATAAAGCGGAAAATGGGGAACGGAGTGTCTTAACACTAGGTTCCCTTTGCCCTTTGCACATCAGGGTGCTGTGTGGGGAACAGCATGACGCTAAAAAATAATACCACATCATGGAATTTAAAATTTGTACAATAGTATATTGTGGAAAATTAATTTATTTGTTTGCGTACAAACGCTGTACAAGAGTTGTTTTGAGACAAATTAAAACGTAGACTAATATACGAGTAAAGAGTTAAAGGACGCTCGGATTGGGTTCTGTTGACATTTTCAAGTATAATTGCTTCTGTATGTTATTCACCATCTATTTTCAAAGAAATTAAGATTAAAATTTCACATTATTATTAATTTGTACGAAATAAATTTACTAATTCATTTTAAAATCAATTTCCATACAGGCTCCTAATCGAATATATCCAAAATGTAAAATTAAATAGGGCTTAAATTTTAATTCATAATTCGGATTGGTAATTTTATACTGAATTGAAATTTCTATAGATATTAATGAATTCAATATCAAATGTCTTTATATAGTAATTGAATGTTGTTAATAACTGAATGTGAATTCAAATCCCGTACCGGTGAAAGGAATTTATCGAATGTACGTCTTATAATTCCTTAGTTGAATGTATTAGCGTATTTATTTTCTATACACGATAAAAAATAAAAGTGCTTAATAGAAAATCTGTCCACAAAAGTACCTAATGGAACTGTTTATATAAAGCCATTTAATATATATATATTATTTATATATATTTATTTTTAGATTCACGCTATATAGTTAAAAAAAAAATTTCATTGATTTAATTGTCATTAGCTTAATATTGCTTGTAATATGAAATGTATTTTCAATTATTGTTATTACGTCTTTCTCTTACTTTTAATAAGAAAATAAATCAAGATTAAGTAAAGGTGTTTGCCTTGTAACCCTTATTAATTCTTATCGAACAGTCGCACTCTTGTAAGTAAGTAATAGGATGACAGAATTAGATTCTTCATATTTCTGACCAAATAACTGAGGAAGCGAAAATAATATAAGCAGAAAATTCTTCTATGTCATATTTGAACTTGCAATCATTATATTCATGTTCCACAACAACATTTATGCCTAATTTTCTTATTTAGATTCAAAAAAAATTCGAGCCTTGTAAAAAATGTTATATGAATAACAGAAAGAAACATAAAAATACTATGTGTGCTAATCCTTGCTATAAACGGTCTGTTTGTATCTAAAACTGGCTCAGCAATTTTCGCGTGGTTCAGCATTGCTCTCAAAAAGACCAATTCTTTTATATTTTTTTTATATATGTACTTTCTATTTGCAGTTTCGACTATAGGCTTGAAAATACCTTTTATTTGCTGTCTGATGCCTACCTGACATAGTGGTACTGTGTCTGTGGGCGCGATAGTTGTGGGTTCGATTTCGAAGTAATAAGAGCCCGGTATTAAGTGTTGCCATCTAAAGGCATTATCAGGATAAATAAAAAAAGTCAAAAAAATTAGGATCGGAGTATTTTATGAACACTTGGTCTTCTCCATCTGCCCTCTATATACGGGATGCAACTTGGAGCTAAGATATACAAGATATGCAAAAATATCTGTTTGGGGTTTTTTTATGTAAAAGTATATTACTATTTAAATGTTTGTTTTCGTTTTCATATATTTAAGATAATAAAATATATATCTCCTTATAATTTATTTATTAATTCTATATTCCATTTTTTGTCTATGAAGCTGGTTAATAAATATTTTCCGATCTAAGGGTTTTTACATTATTTTGCGTATTATGTTAAATTGTTAATTTTTTTTGTTAATTTACAAGTATTGTTTTTTCAAGTAATGATTTAAATTATAATAATATATTGTAATGTAATTGATTGTTATTATATAATAACGTTTAATATACAATAAAATATAAAGTAAAGATATATTAGTACCTCTACACTTTTTAACATTTTTAAATATATTTATCAAAACATATACATTCACTAAAATATGTATAATAATGAAAAACAAAAAATACGCTAGCCGTTTCTTATTTTTTTCATTAGTTTAGCTTCAAAGCTTTTAATTTAAGTAGGGGCGTTAGTTAAAACTACTGTTGAGGATTCCAGTGTTGTTTTAGGAAGGCTTTTAAGCATTTAAGTGAAGTAGGTTTATTTTTACATCACTAGTGATGAGTAGTGACGTAAAAATAGAGTATGCAAAAAGTATGCACACGATGTTGTGCATGCATTGTCTCTAGAGGCAACAATGACACAAAGTCTTAAGGAACTTTTTTTTAATGGCAATATTTACTTCTTATGTAGATTCTTATATTATATTCCAGATATTAAAAATATTAAATAGATATAAATATATACAAGTTTATTGAAGTTACTTTTTAATATTAAATTGCTTTCAAAGTGTGTATTTTGAAACAAAAAACTAATAGAACAAAAACTTACCTTAAACATTATGTTGAAAGCGGGAATGTGGTCTCCAATATATGTATATATAAATAATCTAAACTATTCTTAAATTATATTGCTTTAGAGCCCCTAGTAAGAGGAAAGTTTAAAATTTAAGTTAGTACAGAAGCATGTTCGCGATCGCAGAAGCGTACAGGCGCGGGACACATCGTCGTGGTGTCGGGTCGGTGGCGCGGTGCGATGTGGCGCGCCGCCCTACGTAGAGCGAAACTTTGCTACGAAATGCTACGCCGTAGACTTATAATATTAAATGTTGGAGTATACGTATTTAGAATTATTGAATAAAAACTTTTTTTTTTGGAAATAAATTAATCAATCTATATGAAAAATAAAATCTATACAAATAATAATTATAATATTTTTTTAGCTTTCCACTGTGTCATCCACATAGCATGGGAAGAAGAGAGAACGTAGACATTTACTGTTAAAACATTTCGTTCCCACTAAACAATTCCATTCCCTCAACGCCTAGCTTTGCCTCGTAGAGCAAGTCGCGTTTGGTGGAGCACGTTTATATGCGCTGCGTTACGACAGCCACGATAGAATAATTATTAGTTTAAATATTAATTGTAATGAAAATTAAGAATTTCTTAAAGTTATGTTAATATAACAATAAAATTTGCAGCCAGCGTCGCGATGATGCCATTTTTACGTTCCTCTGTAATTTCATTTCGATACTTCTATTAATTGAATATTTTAATTGTTTTTGGTCATTATTTGTTTGACGCCGAATAAAAACATAAACATATTTTCTGAGTGTACTTGACTTTTTCGAAAAATTCAGAAGCGCGAGAAACCTATGAAAATTATATGGGACCACCTCTGGAGTATAGAATATAGATTTATTAAAATCAAAGTACTTATCAAAAAAACGAATCTAAATAAAAAAAATTAAACGGAAACATGAAAGCTTAGTCGGTTTTGTATAACACTTGCTAAAGTTTATGTAAAATATTTTTAAATTACAATTTCATATTTGAAGTGTATGAGGTAACAAAGCAAGAGGAAAAACCTTTATATTTTCTTACTTATATAATTTATAATTACAACATAATATATGTGGCCGTTAAAATGTATAGAGCTAGTAGCAAGGTACATAAGCGTGAATATGTAAAGTTGACTGGTTGTGGGTTCAATATCCACTCGAGGAAATTAAATATTTACTTACATTTATATTTTAATTTCGAGTGCCCAGGCAAGGCGCCGCGTTAAGTTCTGTCACCTGAATTCAGCGGAATGTGAGTAACGGAGTGTCTTAACACTAGGTTCCCTCTGCCTACCCTGTTGTGTGTGGGATACAGAGTGGAGCTGATTTGATTCATAATTCTCGATAAATAAACTCTTAGTTTAATGTTACGTAAATACAATGACATACGGCTTGTTTGCCTAATTGAATTCGCATAGTTGATGGAATTTAATTATAATGTCTCACACAGCCTTCTATCCCTATTTACATATAGCGTATTTTCGTTTTTGTGGATAAGGCCGATAGCGTCGCTTATGTAGACGTAAAAAGCTGGAATTTAAAGCTGAAGCGTTATAGATGTAACACAAAGTGTATTTATATTCAGATTTAATGTATATTAATTACCTAACTAAAATGATTACTTAGTTAAAAAAATTTACCACGAATGACTGTTTAAAAATCTTATAAAAGTAGACGCTAAAAAGCATAATATTAGAATTCTGCTTTTTCTGCTTTTTGTTGTATTTTTTTTTAAATTTTAATTTATAGTTTTTTTTAAAATATTTACATAACTTATCTGTGCACGTGTATTTAATACTTATGCGTGTTTGTGTAGGGTTGAAAGGGCTAAACTGTTACATCTAATGGACTGAACAACTTACTCATGTGGAATTATTAATACGCGCAAGAAATATTATTTAATATTATATTATTAATAATTGCATAAATAGCTGATATTTTTGCTTGTTAGCTTCACGCTGTATCCCGCAAGTAGTAGGGGAGGCGGAAGGGATCTGGGAAACTAGTGTTAAGGCACTTCCGTTTCCCATTTTTGCATGTTCCGTTTCCGGAACGAGGATTTTAATATAATAAATACGAGTATGTCATTTCCTCGAAGGGGAATTGAACCCAGAACCTATTGGGCTTACAGACACACGACAGACCTCAAGAAAAGCTACTCGTATAATATACTTATATCTACTAAATATTATAATTAAATATTTTTAACTATGTTGTCACATTAGAAATTTAATAAGATGAAAACGGGATACATTTTTGAACTAATTACATAAAAACCTGGGCTGTTGGGCGACGTTTTTGTCATCATTACTCACAAAAGACCGAAATTTTGAATGCTTAGACTTATGTATATAGAGGTGTGATTTATTACCCTTATACCATGGTTCTAACGACGTTACTTAAAAATTAGTCATACACAATTAAGTTATATATTTTTGTAGTAAAATACATATATTAATGTGAAAATAAAAATTAAATCAAAATCAAATCAGCTTCACGCTGTATTCCGCACACAGTAGGGCAGGCGAAGTAACTCGTTCTGCCTCGTAACAGGGCAAATAGCGGCGTTGAGTCCCGCGGCTATATATTGAGCGGAAAGTGGGAAAGAGTGTTCTAACGCTAGGTTCCCTCTACATACCCTGCTAAATGCAAGATGTAGTGTGCAGTGTTAAATATATTCTATTAAAATATAAGGCCACAATGGCGCAAGGCATTCGTCCTATCGTCCCAAACAACGTTTAAATATAAGTAATTGTTAGAGCTAGGCGTTTATTGTGGTGAATAAGAAAAACAATTGTAAATTGTACTTAATATTTATTAATTTTCATAAAAAGAGATGCACAATTGCAAATATATTATAGTTTTTTCTTCAAATATTTATATACGTATAAATTATAAGGTCTTGAAATGTTTACATTCAATTATTAATATAATTCAACGAAAAATTCAATATATACAATAAAAAAAGGCCTTAAGATTTAGTGTAATACGTTATATAACTATATGCTTACTATTAATAAGTAATTAAACAATTAAAAATATTGTCTTTCTGTAAAATTCAATAACAATAGAAGAGGCCAGTCGTGGGTTCGTTCCTCACTGGAGTAAATAAAATATTTATTTAAATTTCTTCGCTATCGTGTCGAGGCAAAGCGCGGCGTTGAGGTCCGTCACTCATCACGCATTGTCTATAGGATTTGGCGGAAAATAAGGAACATAGTATCTGAACATCAGGTTCCCTAAACTGTTGCGCGTGAACTTTTTTTTTAACTTCATAAGAATATTTCCCTTTCACACATTCATAATATTTCAGTATAGACAGTTGTCTAATTGGCCAATATTTACAATGATAAATGATCAAATAATTTTTACGTATTTACAATTATTATATGGATTTTTTCATTGACGTAAAACATAAATAGATAAATGTCACTATATTTATATATTTATGTTTTACGTCATTACAATAGAATAAAGCATAATAAATGTATATTAAAATCGACCATATTTCACATTTATGTATACCTTAGCACAGGAATGACGTCAGAATTAAATTTATTATTAATATTTAAAAAGAAATCTTTTATGGCAAATATTGTATGTATTGTACCTATATTCATCGGAATTGAACCCATAACAACATGCTTGTGACTTTAGTCAACTGGTCGAAATAAGTCGCCCTCTGGTCATGCTCAATCTTATGGCTTATTTATTATTTCCATTAAAAGCTCGACTTAAAATTGATAAAAACAAAACAGAAAATCTAACGTTTCTAATATTATGGTATTTTTTTATGAAATTGAACTATTTCTAAAATCTTTCATCTTATTCATCAAGGCAAAAAATATATGTACTTTAGATATTTCAACGATTTCAGGACAAGTAGGTTAAGTGGTATGTGTGTTTTGTGATAGCAAACACGAGTAATATAATTTTTTATCGGCCATTCAATAAGAAAATAGAATGCAATGGATGTTAAAGACAATAATTTATTGGACATTTAAATAAATAATGTGATTTACGGTCAATTGATACATCTAGCAGCCGCACTCAGAGATGTTAATTAGCGTTTAACTGATATAAATCTACATGTACACATTCACATAGACATTACATTGACGTTGACGTGACGTGACGTGACATTTTCGAATGCAGCAGCAAAGTAAAATAAACATTAAAATGTAGCTTATTATTCGAGATTTAAATTTTAACTATAATTAATAACAACCACAAAAACATTAAATATTTTCTATTAAAACAATTACAAATATTTTCTTATATCGTAAACAAGAAGATTTTTCAAATAGTTATCGTCGTTCGCGAAACACTCGACAATATCGAAATGGTCCATATTATCCTTTATTTCTAAATACATGGTCTGCGTTAAACAAGTGTTGTAAAGCAGCTCGTAGAACTCTCTAGATTGTTTTTTGAATGTGGGACTGTCGTTTTGTCCTGCTAAGATATAAACACGTACTCTCCTCGCTTGAAGATGAGTGAAGCAGTCAAATTGCGGAGAGAGAGGCACTGCCCACTCTCTAGGCACCTGTACCGCGATGTTTACCGACGTGTGTATTAATTCACGCAAATCAAATACGCCAGATATCAAAAATGCACCCTGAAGTCGGTAAGATCCTGGCGTGTTATCTAAGAAATCCGAATTAGACAACAATTTTGCCACCAGATGGGCTCCGGCGGAGTGACCAGCAAAGTAAACGCCTCTGTAAATAGAAATATTTTTCATTATAAGCAAGATATTTACTAGTAACTGGTATGCAGACAAAATGCTTTTCATCATCATTATCTTTAAGATTTTTATTTCACTCCTTTTATTTTAATTATATGTTTTTTTCATCAGCTTCATGCTGTACTCCGCTTATAGCAGAGTAGGCAGGGTTAGCCTAGAGTTGCGTGTTAAGTGGCTCAACGCCGAGTTTTGCTTCTACACCAGAGCCAAGAAATGAAAACTTAACGTCGAGTAAGCATCGAGCCCACAACCGGTCGTGTTAACACTCACACGCCCGTGCCCCTGCGCCACAACTGGCCTCAAAATTGGCCTGGCCTGGTTTCCTTAACATAATTACTTAATTTCTCTTTTAATAAAACGCTACAAAGTGGAACGTTTAGCTTTGAAATAACAATAATTGTGTAATTCAATGACACCAGATAAAATTACAATGACAATATCGTAAATAACAATAATAAAGATAACCTTCAAAAATTACATCACCAATAGCGTTCCAATTATTTTTTAATTACAATTAATCTATTGAAGAAGAATAAACAATTTGTGGTTACAATGGGCTCGTAGCTTACTTTCTTGTTAATTAGTGGATTCTCAAACAAGATCATCGACTAGTTGACTGACTAGTTTGCTTGGTTTTTCTTTTGGTTCTTGTTGGTTTGAGGCCGTCGTGACGCAGCGGCACAAGGGTGTGACTGTAACGCGACGGTTGTGGGTTCGATCCCCACTCGAGGAAGTGAAATATTTATTTATGTCTATATTATATTACATTATGTAATATAATATATGTAGTATATAATTTATGTTTATATAATTCCATTACTTCGCGCCGGTGTCGAGGCAACGCGGCGTTGAGTTCTGCCACTCAACACGCAATGCCTTCAGAATCCGACAGAAAGTGGGGAATGGAGTGTCTTAACACTAAATACAAAATGATTAATGTACAGCTCTTCTTTTGGTTTTTAATTAAAACATGTAAAATTTCCTATGACTTCATTTTTTTTTAATATAATGAACGTTATAAAAGACTTTTGTGCAGCGGAAAGTCAATTTAACAAAAGATATCTTGTATTGTTACGGTACATGATTGCGCATAATTGACAAATTTTCGTTCCATCCCAAAAATTAAAAATAAAAGAACTAAATATTCTAATAATAGGTAGTACTATGTATGTAGGTATACTAATTAAAATTATACTTGCTCTACGAAAGGATAAAATATTTTGAAGTGATTTATTTGTTACATTATTTAGTCGTTTTTATTTAAAAAAGCGTATTGAGTGGCAGAACTCGTCGCGTTGCCTCGACTCCGAAGCGAAGTAATGGAAATATAAATGTAAATAAATATTTCACTTCCTCGAGTGGGGATCGAACCCACAACCGTCGCGTAACAATCACACCCTTGTGCCGCTGCGCCACGACGGATTCTCGTTTTATTATCTTCCATATTATAAAGTATACTTTATTATTTAATCTTCTTTTAAGTTAATATTTATGTTAAATAATTAAAATAATTTATAAAATTACTTAAATAGTACCAAGTAATGAAATACGCACATAATAAAAATAAATAAATACCCCTAGAGATGGTTTAACAATATACAATCAACCTTGCTTTGAATATTGTTACTTTTCCCCTGGAGAATGGAATTTTGCATATGAGACAATAATTAATTAATTTTAATACTGAAAAGAATAAATGTAAA
>DWNA01003455.1:0-10053 GCA_018249835.1 Heliconius besckei
AATATAATATTAATACAAAATAATAATATAATAACTACACATAATCTTATAAGTATAATGCATAATTCTACATAATACATACATACACACATATATATAAATATATATATAAACGACTAAAGATAAATTTTTATGATAAGATAAAATTTATTATGCTGGCTGTACACGAATGGGTAGGGTTGAACTTGACGGCACCAAGATTGCGTGTATGGAAATAAATATTTTATTTTTCTATTGTATTTTATATTGTTCTTTAAAAAATTTTTTTTTTTGAGCTTCACGCTTTATCCCGCATCTGCACTACGCGTCTGGGTCGTATTGTTTTAAGTTATCCGCTCTCCACCTCCTGCCGCATTGATGAAAGAAAAATATTAAATACTAGCGGACGCGCGCAACTTCGGTTGCTTATTTAGAGGTGAATTCTTATAAACCATGAAGCATATGTTCAATGAAATATTTTTAAGAGTCTAAATTTCAAATTTTATAAAAATAGGTGGCGATTTAAAGATTTTTCTATACAAACTTTCAACCCCTTATTTGCACCCTTAGGGGGAGAATTCTAGAAAACCATGAAACATGTGTTCAATTAAATACTTTTAAAAATCTAAATTTCAAATTTTATAACAATCGGCGGCGATTTAATTTTTTTTCCATACAAACTTTCAACCCCTATTTCACACCTTTATGTTTATTTTTTTTTTAAATCCCTTCTTAGTGGATGTCCAGATTACGAAAGTAAACATCACCGGTTACGGCTGTGCGTGCGTCTTACCTCAGTCAGTGAGGACAAGTCCTTCTATATATATAGATTACATTTCCTTGAGTGGGAATCGAATTCACAACCTGTCTCGTTGTTCCCCTGCACCACGACTGACTTCAGAAAAACCTCGTTAATTATAATATATAACAAAGTATATTATATACAATGTTATAGTTATTTTTGTATTTTTTGACTGATTTTAATACATAACAGGTATAAATTTACAGTAGTTCAATCTTTATTGTTTTGTCTATGGTTTTTTTATACTTTATATAAATCAATTTAATGTTTAAAGAAAAACAAATTAATATACGTATTTAAAAGTTATTCTTAATACACATATTTTAATAGCAATATCATGGAGATAATGCGTGTCATAAAAACTTTACTCGTGACCAACAAATTTATGCAAGAATTTCAATTTTTTGTCTATATTAGAATATTGATTTCTCGGAAGTGATTTTATGGTAAAATCGATGTGATTGCTTTCGTCTATATCGTTTTCTATTTTAGAAGTTTATAAAAAACATAATTTAAGTCATTTTTAAGGTAAAAATGCAAAAAAAAATATGTATTATGTAATTAAGAAACGCTTAATTAAAATACACTTAAAGTAATTAGAAAATTAGCCAAAGACTTTAAAAGTTCGTTTATTAGTGTTATTCCAATTATGATTTACATTCAATATTTAATCTTTAATTTCCATTATTTATTTCTTCACTCACTTCAATAGTGAGACGAGGCAATGTGTGGCGTTGAGTTCTACTACTCTACATAAATAATATCTCTAGAATTTAGAGGAAAGCGGGGAAAGGAGCCTTTAATCACTAGGTTCCCAGATTCCCTCTGTCTACCTAGCTATATGCGGGATACAGAGTGAAGTTATTAAAAACTATATCCGCAGAAAAGACATTTATTTTGAAGTCACAGAAAGGCTTTTTATTTATACGCATAGATGTTATTTAAAGTAGGAAACCCTTTCGTTAGTCTAAAGTAAAACAAAGTAAAAATGACGGCATAAATAGAAAAAGTAGTGTTATAATCACCTAATTATATAGATGAATCATGTTTAGGGCACGAATGTATAGAGAATTTGTGTTTTTTATGTCATTTAAATCTGTCTGTACGCTTAATATGTGAATAATAGCCTTAGGTATCTATAATGAGAGGTTATTATAATGTTGGTATGTAGGTTCGATTTCGGTATGCGATGAAATTTTTTTTTGGATACCAGTAGTTTTTTAAGCAACTTATAATTTAGTTTAGTTTTTTATTGATTGTTTTTTTTTTAAATTTTGTTTTGATCTTTAGAGAGCATATTAGAAATATTTCTTTAAGTTATTTTTTTATTTAAATTATAATGTAAAATGTATATTTAACTTCATTTTGTTGACATTTATAAAATTACAAAAAAACACTGAAATAGTAGAGGTGTATAGCGACCAAAAAATATATAATATCACCTATTATTAATTAAAAGCTTTTATTTAACTTGCAATGTATGTATGTAGGTTCGGGTGAAATCTTAGAGCTCAATTTCGAAGTAGATATCTTCAACCGATTGAGCTGAAATTTTGTATACACGTTTTTTTTGGATGACAATGCACGATAAAATATGTGACTTCATTCTAAATACAATATAGCGGACCAACCAAGATGGCGGAATAGTTATATTTAATATACTTCTATAATATGGATATCAAATGAAAGGGCTTGTTGAGAGTACCTCGAAAAATACTATAACATCATTCTAAATCCAATATGGCGGACCATCCAAAGTAACAGAATAGTTATTTTTGATGCACTTGTACATTATGGGTGTCAAATGAAAGGGCTTCTTGAGAGCAACGTGAAAATTATGTAATGTCATTTTAAATTCAATATGGCGGACCAGCCAAGATGGCGAAATAGTTATATTTAATGCACTTCTATAATATGGTATAAAATGAAAGGGCTTATTGAGAGTAACTGGAAAAATTATGTGACGTTTTTCTAAGTCCAATATGGCGGAACATCTAAGATGGCGGAATAGTCATTATTTATGCACTTGTACATTATAGGTATCAAATGAAAGGGCTTTTTGAGAACAACTGGAAAAATTATGTGACGTTATTCTAAATCCAATATGGCGAACCATCCAAGATAGCCGTATACTTATTTTTAGCCGTATACAATATGGATATCTATTAAAAGGGCTCGTTGAGAGTAACTCGAAAAATAATGTGACGTTTTTCTAAGTCCAATATGGCGGAACATCTAAGATGGCGGAATAGTTATTATTTATGCACATCTGCAATACGGGTATCAAATGAAAGGGCTTGCCGAGAATAATAAGAAAAATAATGTGTCATCTAGTGTGAGTAACCTAGCCAGTGGTAACTAAAAAGTATAAAATAAATTATAAGCAAAAAATCATTTTTAGAAAAAGCTTTTATTTAAACGCCCTAAAAAGGAGAAAATAATATTTGTCTTTTAAATTTTAACTATCAACTCATAACCTCACTGTACACAATTTATATGATCATAAAAGCTTGTCCCGTTAATAAATATTTAATTAAATTGAAACTTAAAAAATTTAAGCTTTGCAGATTTTTCATAATTAAATTAGTACTAGTTTAGTTACACAATTAAATCGCGCGACAATGTACAATGAGGTTATGAGTTGATAGTTAAAATTTGAAAGACAAATTTTATTTTCTCCTTTTTAGAGCGTTTAAATAAAAGCTTTTTCTAAAAATATTTTTTTGCTTATAATTAATTAATTAAGAACAAATTTTTGAGCTTTATGTAGCTCTAGTAGCATGTGCTACTTATTAGATATGGTAATATATGTAAATCAGCTTCACGTTGTATCCCGCACACAGACAAACCAGGGTAGGCAGAGGGAACCTAGTGTTGGGACACTCCGTTTCGCATTAGATATATAATATGCATATAAATAATATAATTGTTCCTACTTTAGGCATAATAATTGGACAGTGCGATTTTGTTTCCAAAATAATACTTTAGCCCGGTATTCAATTAGCGCGGTGAGAAAATGACATGTCTATCGGAGGCCGCGGGCGGTTTTGGTCTATCATTATCGTTGCGGACATACCTTGGAGTACTGGTGACTGGATGTGCTTTAAAATTGTGAATAATTTAATAATTTTAGTAGTTTTAAAGGGTTATTAAGATATAAGTAATAGAAAATTATTCGTCAAATTTGTAAAAAAAAAGAAATTGTGAGAGTGTGATTTTCATAATTGATACTAAGTATACTAAAGTATACTTATTGTGTAAACAGATTTAACGTTGGTCTAGTTCTCAAATTCAAATGGCTGTTTTTTTATGTAAGAACAATGCTTAGTTTTAGCTTAAAATCTTAACTCTTCTCTCTTATAAAATATCAGAATATAAAAGAATGAGGTAAAGCGTGTTGACTTTCGTTACTCGCAATGTCTGCAGAACTCGGCGGAAAGTGGGAATCGGAAGTATCTTAATGGGATTGGGGATGGGATTCCTATGTTCCCTCTGTCTACCCTGCAAAAAAACAAAGAATCAAATTCAATAAAAAATACTCCCAAGCGAAAAAAACAAGTGTTTTTTTATATATGACTCATCCAGTAACTCTAAACACGTATTATAGAACACCTGGCTGAATGCCGTTGAACTCTACAAGGCATTGTAATAGTGAGGACAATCTACCAAAAAATTGTTGGCAATACAAAAAAAAAATAAAAAAAAAGCTTATTCTATTATGAACAAGGTCGCTATAAAATTAGACTTTACATTTAACGAGTCAATCCAGTTGTAGTAACTGGGCTATTTATATATGTGATGAGGGATTTATATAAATTAATCAATTATTGTACGTTTGGTGGGTCCAAACGTACAATAATTGATTAATTCATTTGGGTTTGGTGGGTTGGGGCTCAAGGGTACGAGCGTGCGACTGTAATAGTAACTGGTTGTGGTTTCTATTACGACCCTAGGTGTGTGTTCTATTAAATATTTAATATTTTCATAATTCAACATGCAATACCTCCAGAATTCACCGGAAAGTGGTGAAAGGAAGTGTCTTGTTTTCTAGAATCCCTCTGTCTACTCTGTCATGTACGTGATAGAGCTTACAGCTAAAAAATAATAATTTCGCTTATTTCTATTAAATAATATCTCTTTATAAAATTTAAAATTTTAAAGTTGTAAAACCAAGGATAATAATTTCTTACATATGTTCATTCACGGCGGCCATCAATGGCGGTGCAAAGGTTTCAATTAAAAGACAGGCGAGCCACAATTTTCTCTTTCCATTTTCAATTCCATTATATCTAATAAGAGGCCTAAAAGAATAGATTCTATATATTTACATAAATATGTAAAATGAGTAATATGTAAAAGTAAACGAGTTTTATGATTCATCCGAAAGTTTTATCGATATTTTGATTGTTTATTGCCTCGTATAAATCTCATGTACATACATTATGTAGGTGTTTTTTTGTGCTAAGTTGACAGTATAGCTGTAAATTAATTTATAATCCTAATTTGGACAGCTTTATGCTTTTCTAGTGTTCAAACACTCCTTCTACACTTACTGAATAATAATTGATATATTGCAAATTGAATTATAAAAGTCGATGCCTCTCTTTATTTATTTTTTATTTTTGAGTACAGAAAGACAAATAAACAGGAGAACTTAGCAGAGAAGAAGCTTACTCTTCTTTTTATGTATTTAAATTATATATTTCAGTAATATCAAAATATATAATTATTATTTAATATTTCTTCTGCATATGATAAAATTGATGTACAATTTATAGGTACTTTAGCGACTGGTTTGGTTGTGATTTTCTAATAAGTATACTAAGATTTGGTAATTTCGAATCAATATTATGTGAAAGTGAAATTATTGGAATTATAAATTGCTAATACTTATAAATTAGAATTTGTTCGGAATTATCTTAAATCGTAATAGAAAAGAGAGAGCGAATTTTTCTTAGTGTATTGAACTGAAATGCCAAAGTTTATTACTTGTATGAATATTATTATAATTAAAAACAGATGAAACTTGTTTATTTTATATATGAAATTTATATTTATTTGCGCATCATGTCATCTAATATTATTTTTCTTATCTTAACTGAGGCCGTCGTGGCGAAAGGGGTACAGTATCTAATCGTAAACGCTACAGTTGTGGGTTCGAATCCATTCATGGGGCCATTAATTATTTCAATTTCCTGGTTCTGGTAACAAGACAAAGCTCGGCGTTGAGTTTCGCCGTTGAAAATGCTATGTCTAGTGTAGTGGTGCTAAAAATAATAATATTAATTTATTTTGATAGTTTGAAACGCAATTGGTTTTCGCCCATCTTTATTCTTGATTCTGGTTCTGTCAATACATTTTTATTTAACGATTAGCGACAATCTATTTAACATCAATACATACTATAAATAAGTGAATGAGCGCTGTCTGTACATGTAAAAAAGGAAAAATAATATTGGATAATTTTGTGAAAATAACTCCAAACGACCTCAAAGTTCAAATTATGTTTAAACAGACGAATATGTTAATTTTAAACGAAATAATATGCAAAATAAATAGCCCTATAGAGGTATGAATTTAATATAATGGTCATATAAATTTGGATAACAGTATTATCTTTTTGAACCAATCGGTTAACACATAACTCTCATTCATAAATATCTTGATTATGACTAATATATGTAAAACTTTCGCATTCCGCGCAAAACATGAATGACTTTACTTGATGATTCATCTTATAAAGTGTACAAACTTTATAAAGTGTGTAACTTTCTTTAGCTTTTAATTTGTTTAAATAAACGCACTTGTGAAATAAAAATTAATAACGAATCTTATATATTTTTACTGTTTAGTCGCAAATAAACAAAGGAAAATAACTTTTTGTCCACTGTAGTTGTAGCCTTACCCAGAGATATTGCAAATATATTAACTTACTTAGCTTCACGCTGTATCCCTACTGGGGTATTCAGGGCACGCTACAATCTCTACATACCTCTTTCGCCTCGTCCACCGTCATCACCTCGCCATCCATGATCCATCCATCTAGGTTCCCAAGTTCCTTCTGCCTACCTTACTATGTGTGTCGTTGTATTTTACAAATACGCAATATCTGAAACATCTTTATAATCGATAACCTTCGCTTCTATAATATAACTGATGTTAAAACATATTGAAAGGAGAAAGCATGTTTGTTCTTCATTAGAGTTTATTTGATAAATATTTCTACGTTCGTACAAATAGATGAATCGTCAATTGACACGATTATGCGATGACTTTTACCGTGCAAATAACTTTTGGTTTCGAGTGGGTAAAAAATTACGTCTAAAGTATAATTATGCTAGACAAGTTCTGGAGGTTAGCTTGCTAAAACAGCAACGAACTTAACAGAACTAAACATGTTTGTATTTTCTTTATATATGTATTTGAAGTATTTATCGCCATGAAAAATTTCGTTCTTTATAAATAAAATATGCGTATTACTAAATGTAACGGAATACTTAATGTTATATTAGTAGGTAGGTATTTAAAAAATATTTCTTTTACATAATTGTGTTTTCAATATTTAAACATTCTGAAAAGTTATTTATAATTTGATATTTTTGAAATATAGATAGAAAATTTAAATATAAATAATCGGTACTCTCCTTTCCGTTAATTTCAGTTCTGTGCCAGTGAAAGTGTGCTAGGTAGTGAAAAAATAGTTTAACTTCAATATCCTTATAATGAGCTTCACTCGGCAGCTCCCACACCCAGCAGGGTGAGGATCGAACCCAGAACCGTCGCGGTGGAGTCACACACCTGTGCTCCTAAACCACAACGGCCTCATTACAACATCCTTTTAGCTAGATTCGTATCTACAACTAGGTTATTAATTTGATGCCAATGAAAGTAGAAATCCTTTTATTCTCGCATAAAGCTTAAAACCATAATCGCCATATCACCTTTATTACGTTAATATATAGGTAATATATAGATATTTATTATACTGTAATATATTTTAAGCTTATGACTTGTTTAATTCCTAGCGATTACACTTACCTTGCTTAACTGCATATAGTTGATGGAAGAATCATACAATTATTTGCATATTAAAATATTAAATTAATGAAGCCGTCGCGTCGTAGCGCATGCAACCTAACCTACCCAAAGACACTCCGTTCTCATTAAGACACTCCCACTTTCCGCCGAATTTTCGAGCCGGATTGCAATGAATGTTCCGCTTTGCCTATTCATCTTTTTTTAGTGTAAATCGAATCCACAACCACCTCTGGGGCATACAGTCGCACGTCAGCGCTACGGCTAGCCTCTAGTTCTCTGTTCTACTGATAAAGGAAAATGAAAAAAGAAATTTTCCAACATTAACGTTAAAATAAAGTGAAACGCATAGAAATCACAATAAACCTCACATCTCGAGTAATAACCCCTTATAATAGAAACAGTTTATTACTGTACATTTTCTATACTGAGTGGGTATGGTGGCTGCGTCATTACGGTAATGCCTGCGCACGCGCTTGCGCCAAATGCTATGTTGATATTGATATAATTGAATTGTATTTTAAACTTTTTATTTATTAATTTTAGAAAATTGAGTTTATTATAAGTATTGGATAATAATAATTAATTTGGACAATTGGTAAAGATAGATAGTTTTAGCAAGCAATATTTGAAATATCCTTAAACTCAAATATTTGTATGCTTTTTTTTGTATTTTTTACATTTTCTCCTATTGTCAAATGAATTAAATATTTTTTTTTAATTTTTTTTAAACTACAAATAACAGGGAATATCATACAAATACTGCCAAATCATCGTCTAAATACCAATTAATTGAAAACAATTGAAAGTTGTTAATTCTACTCAAGTAATTGAAAATTGCTGACAATTTTCCTTGTTAATTTACAAATGTTCAGATGTTCCAGCTCCTGTAATACAAAGGCAAGTACATGTTTGCAATAGTAATTTCTATGCATTTGTAAGTCAGGTCAAAGCGAATCGGTCTAATGTCGGGGCTTGTATTGTATATTGTATCTCGTTCTTAAAGTGAAGCAATTTTCTGCAATTTGACTTGGATATTGTTAAATTTGCTGTTAAATTTTCGTATATTTTCATTTCTTGTCGTAATTTTTTTTGGACATGGCATTCTTTTTTTTTTAGAGTTTCTATTTTTTGTCTTTAATATGTTTGTTTGTTTTTTTAGTTGTTTTTATTAATAATACATTAAATGATCAGAACGTGTGCTAAATATATTGATATATAAGAATGTATATAACGTTTTATAATAGAAATAGTAAGACGAAAATATATTCAATACGACTGTAGATTCAAAATTCGCCTTACGTTATATTGTTTCCTCAGTCTTAGCTTAATAAACATCTAAAAAAAACAGCTTCCCGCATACAGCACAACCTAGGGCTATTTAGTGCTAAGACACTCCCTATTTCCCACTTTCCGCTGAATTCTTCTAAGCATTGCGAGCCTTGATACCAAATTTGCAATAAGCCTTGAAGCCAAAGCAAATAATTGAAAATGTTAATAAATAATCATTAATTCCCTCGAGTGGGGATCGAACCCACAACCGTCGCGTTACAGTCACACCCGAGTGCCGCTGCGCCACCACTACCTCAATAAACAACTTGTACAAATAATCTATATATATAAAAGGACTTGTCCTCACTGACTGAGGTAAGACGCACGCACCGCCGTAACCGCTGGTAGTAGAAACGTTAAATTTGGACAGATGTTTACTTTCGTAATCTGGACATCCACTAAGAAGGGATTTTGAAAATTTTTAACCCTAAAGAGGTGAAATAGGGGTTCAAAGTTTGTATGGAAATAAATTTAAATCGGCACCGATTTTTATAAAATTTGAAATTTTGATTTTTAAAAGTATTAAATTGAACACGTGTTTCATCGTTTTCTAGAATTCTCTCCCCAAGGGTGCGAGTAAGGGGTTGAAAGTTTGTATAGATTTATTTTTAAATCGTCTCCAATTTTTATAAAATTTGAAATTCAGTCTTATAAAAGTATTTAATTGATCTTATGTTTCATGGTTTTCTAGAATTCACCCCCTAAGGGTGCGAATAAGGGGTTAAAAGTTTGTATGGAAAAATCTTTAAATCGCCACTGATTATTATAAAATTTGAAGTTTAGACTCTTAAAAATATTTTGTTGAACCATGTTTCATGGTTTATTAGAATTCCCCCCTAAATACGCAAGCGAAGCTGCGCGCGTCCGCTAGTAATATTATATATCCTATAATATTACTTCAGCAC
>DWNA01003456.1:0-10051 GCA_018249835.1 Heliconius besckei
TTCGTTTCTATCTGTGGTGTCATTCGCTTTGTCAAATGAAAACAACTAATAGTTGTGTATTACACATAACTCAATCTTAGTGACCATGGCAACTTTCACTGCAGGTAGTGTGGTAAATAAAACTGGGGACTTATCAGTTTTTGAATAGTCTTATTATCTTGTATTACCATATGTCTACATTTTTGTATAAAAAATATTAACATCAAGCCATATCATAAGTATAAATGTAATTTTTTTTCATAGCTATTAAGACTATGAAATGGCAATTTTTATGATTAATCCCAAATTGTGACAATCTCTAGTTCCATATACAACCCACAGAAGTGGGTTATTTAAAAAGCTAATAAAAATAAAATTTTGCGTGAAATGTAGTTTTAGATCGAATTAAGTCGATCGAGTAGCATATGTAGTCCGAATTTATAAATCAATAATAGTATTACTAAAACTATTAATGAATGCTAATTGAATCTTATTTAAAAATGTATGTCATATAGCATTGTGTAAAACTAAAATATAAAAAAATATTCTTCAAGTTACTATGAACTATTCAAAATGATTTTTTTATATATATATTTCTACTAGTTTAAATGAAAACTAAATGACAATTGAGACATAAAACAAATTCAGACTACCAATTAGGCCACAACAAAAATGATGCGAGAAAAGTAAATACTGTTTCGTAACTACAGATGTCGTTGGTTATCACATGTGCGGTCTATTTGCAAATATGTACTCTAAAATTAAAAAAAAACAAAAAAAAGCAATTACTCCAATGGAATTTTATGTATGAAATTTATGCATTATTAATGAATTGTTAGCTAAGTAAACAATGAATTATATTAAAATAAATAATAAAAATATTTGCAAATAACCTTGTTAAAACCATCACCCAGACATCACAGTTAAATAATTAATTAATATATTAATAAACTGACACAAACTCCCAAATAACTAAAGTATACATTGTTAATTTTGTCAAACATTGACAATCAATGATATATAACATTTTGAAAACAAATATCTTATGCAAAATATAAATTCTAGCAATAACTAGTATTTGAGAATTTGAATGCCGACTTTTTTGTCAAATAAAATTTGACATTAAAGGGCAAATATTGTGTCACATTATAAATCCACATGTTTTTTTTAAATCTTATGACATACACATGTTAAAACATATGTACATATATGTAAAAGATAAAATCCCATTATTAAAGTTAATATTTAAAAATAATCATGGTTATAAAACTGTCAAAATTCACAAAATCCAAGTGCAAATTAGTAAAAATTTTAATTTTGTTTATTATTAGCATAAGAAACTTCAATTTACAAATTGAAGACATCCTAAAACCAAATGCATATCAAATTATTTCATAATAAAAACAAAAAACTTACCATCACGCAATTCAGTTACACCAGATGTTGTTGTTTGAGTTTGTTTTGCGTATGTGACATTTTCCTTTGGCGGTATGTCAGTAGACTGTACGGACACTACTTGCAACTGTGGGGGCTTCTTTGCACCTCTGGAAAGCAATTTTTTTTTATTGTTAGATAAATAGATTGATTGAGAAAAAATATATATCTTCTTAATCTATAACCAACTATATTTTAGACAGAAAAAATTAAGATTGATATTCTCAAACTTGTGCAACATAGAATCATCTCAGCTCTACTCAATTAACCAATATTTTCTAAATTACCAATGTTGAAATTTTTTTGTATATTACAATCTATTTTTGTTATTAATAACATCAAATACATTTTTATGAAGTTACTAAATTTAAAAAATTTAAGGCCATCATGGTACAGTGGAATAGAAAACACAATGGTTATAGTTCAATTATTGCATTTTTACATTCAAATTATTTTGAAGTGGAAATATATATACCCGTGTGGAGGTAGGCTAGATTTATCAGTATGCGGCAGACTGGCATCGGGTGATGCTGTTTGTGGTGGTGTCAAAGATGTCATGGAAGATAAAGACGACAGAACATCTTTAACCGGAGCCACTCCTAGAGATGACAGCATCTCATCTAAATCCCTGCGGCTGTCAAGACTTGAGGCTGTGCTTGCTCTTTGCTGGAACATAATAAATATATTTAAGTGTATAATTAACTAAAAAAAATAAATTTTAAAACACAGTAAGTTAATGTTATATTAATTGAAAAACTATGTTAACTAGTATAGTTGTATATTTTGTCCACAGCAATATTTCAAAACATATCATGTTAAAAATATAATGTGGAAAGTATTCTTTCCATTACAAAATTATGTGCAGTTAGTTCTCTTGTAGTAATGAGAATATTACATAATAAACAGTACTATAAAACTTAAGAGTATTCACTGTTTCTAAATTCTTTAATTTATAAACATACCAATGCTTCATCTGCATCTTTCTGTTCTTTTTCCCTGCGACGGCGATCTTTTTCATCTCTAAGAGCCTGGAGCTTGGCTTTCTTACGCTCCAGCTCAGCTTTACGATCTGACATGCTAGACATGACTGCTAAAATATTTTAATATATTTGAATTTAGGACTGTAGTTATCTAAATTATACTTTACTAAGCAATAATAAAAATAATGTTAAATAAAATAAAAATATTCAAAATTTAATTATGACATTTTATATTCCATAAAAAAGTGATTTGTATAAATACAATACCAATACAATGCAATAGACCTTTTACATACTACATCAGTGTAATAATGCATTGAAAATAAACAGTTCAATGAAATGTTTTTCTTTTTGCTTTTTAGTTTGTGATAAAATTATTTTAAGACAAAAGTATTAGTTATATTATAACAAAAAATATCTTATATTACATTAGAAATAAAATTCACTAGAGATACTGAGCTCGGATGTAAATAGAATCTTAATTTTATAAACGTACATTATTGAATACTCTGTACAGTGTACATACACCGCTATAGTCTCCAACTTTTGGTTCAAGTCTGAGATCATTTGAATAATTATGACTCATAAAACGTTTGAACACTTACCTTTAAATGAAAAATGTATCGAAAAATAAATTACATTACTTTGATAATGTTAAAATCAAATACCGCAAGAACGTGGCACAAATATAATATTGATTTTAATGCAGCTAACGGGAAAGTTACAGGCTGCGGTAAATGTATAAGGGCACAGGAGAGGAAGTATTAAAATATACACTTTTAATTTGCGCTTTATAGGTTTAACGAAAATATTCCACAAACAAATTTTCACCCACGTAATTCTAAATTTGTTAATTTATGAAAAGAAAAACTTTAACAATTGATTCTATAATGTAAATCGTCAATGAAAATTGCATTTAAGTGTTGCCACTTTGTCAGGGTAGGAAGATGAATAAAATAAATGGATCTTATTAGATTTTAATAAGAAAAAAGAAAATATATTGTTTTTAATTTTATTTGCAATTAATTAAAAAAATGTATAATTGCAGTATAATTATAATATCGTTTCGCTGTTTAGTTTTAAAAAGCCTTCGAAGAGCAAATGTTTTAGAACGAAAACAAAAAGAAAGCTTTGTTTTATACTTCGAAAAAAATAATATGAATTTTTGACCAATCAGATGGGTTTTATATGAAGTTTCTTGTTTTCAATGGTAAGGAAAACGCATTTGGGGTGTTGTCCGGCGTGACGAGTTTGACAACGCCGAGCGTAATGATCAAACAGTTTTATTTGATTTTTTGACTGACTTACTTTATATTATATTATCAGAAAGAAACAAGTATGAAATTATGATGAGTCGTTCAATGTTCTATTATATTTTGTTACTTTTGTGTAGCACGACGAATATTAATGCAGGTAAGTTATATTGGCATTTTGAATCGTCCGTAAACAATATATACAACGTTACGATCAACTGAAACTTTGAATTTTAGACTGCATAGCTTATAAATATTTAATGCTTTGATAAGTTTCGATATATTGAAATAATGAATAATTTTTAGATTCAGCAAAATATTATTACGACTACGAATGTAACGAGCCTCTTGTAGATGGTGCTAAACTTACTGCAACTTCTAGTTTGAGGGAAAGAGGGCCAGATAATGCTAAGTTGTATGGTGAGACCCGCTTTATTATTTGTTTAATCACGAAAAATTAAGTTCACTGATATAAATTGTTCCTTATTTATTTAGTATTTTCGGATAGGCATATTTTCTTATAAGTAATTTGCATTTTATAATTTTGCTTGAAGTAATTGATTTTTTGATGCTGTTTTCGGTTGCTGTAGTTCAACAATATACAAATATTGTTAAATTGGTTTTGTTTGTTATATACATGCATGTTTTTTATGTAGATGTGTTGTTATTTACAAAATTATCTTTAACACTGTTCCAAGTGTGATAAATGTTAACTAAAATGCTATTAAGGGACCTTGAACTAGGATTCATTCTCAACAGGTCAACATTAATACAAATTAACCAACATTAAAAGCAAAATACAATTTTACAAGAATTAAAAACTTAAGAAAATAAAATATGGAGAACTTAAATGTAAGATGGGCTTTTAATGTTAAAGCATGGAAACCTACATTTGGCCAGTTATTATCTGCATCAAGCTACATGCAAACAGAGGAAAAACTGAGAATCTCAAAATATGTTTTCCAAGAAGATGCAAAATCATCTTTAATTGGAAGATTAATATTAAGAAAATTTGCTCATATTTCAAGTTCTATAGCATATGAGGAAGTTCGTTTAGGTCGAGATGGTTTTGGGAAGCCATATTTATTAAATGTTGGTGACAAATTTGTTAACTTCAATGTATCTCATCAAGGTGATTATGTAGTGTTTGCTGGTAATACGAGAAAAAACATTGGCATTGACATAATGAAAATAGAGCCTCCAGCCAATAAGAATATACAAGAGTTCTTTCGATTGATGAAAAGACAATTTTCCAGTCATGAGTGGATAAAAATCAAAAGTTACCCAACAGAATTGGAGCAAATTGCTAGTTTCTACAGAATGTGGTGTTTAAAAGAGAGTTATGTGAAGAATATTGGCATAGGAATTACAATACCATTAATAGATATAAGCTTTTCAGTCAAATCTGAGTTAGAACTTGGGAAATTACTTACAGATACAAAGCTATATATTAAAAATGGTCTTAAGGAAGACTGGGCGTTTGAAGAAACTTTATTAGACAAGAAGCATACTGTAGCAGTTGCAATGCAAGTTGATAAAGAGGAAGATATAACTCCAGTCTCATATGATTTCTTAACATTTGATGATGTTGTGAGAGAAGCTAAGCCAATGGTTCCCCCAGATACTGATTTTGTTAATAATTTTCTTAGAAAAGAGGAAAAGTTATCTTAGTCTTAATTTTTTTTTGTGTCGGTGAAATTTTAAACAATATGACTTTAATATGGTTTTTTTTTTATTTTACAGTTTAAGAGATGATTTTGTTTAATTTTAAATTTTGTTTAAGAATTGTTTTATTTTAAATATTACATTTTGTGGAATATTACTTTTCTATGTTAAAATATGTGTTATCAAATAATGGTAGGTTTTGGGAATAAAGTTACTAAAAGAGTGCAAAAATTACATTGACTTTATTTAATTAACCAGAAACAATTACTAACAAAAATACTAACACGAAGAAAATTACACTAAAAAAAGTAGTATTTTAAATGTAAGGTACCAATGCGTGGACGGCGTCAGAAAATGATTTTGATCAGCAACTTGTGATAGACCTCGGAACAGTCAAGAATATTACACGAGTAGCAACTCAAGGAAGAGCACATTCTCAAGAATTTGTTCAGGAGTATCACATCAGTTATGGCTCCAATGGCCTTGATTATGTTCAATATAAGGCACCTGGTGGTGAAGTCAAGGTAAATATATATATAGATATGGGTTCTACTTAACATCATTATGGGTCCTATGACTAAAATTACTATTGGCATGTCATTATAGTTAGATGCTTGTTTTGCACCGGCATAGGTTTTTAGACTAGTTTTTTTATTTTTATTTTTTTTCCCAGTAGATATATTTTTTAATTTGTATTAAGTATCTATCTCTTAGTTTGTAATATATTTCTTCATTATTTATCTCTATGAATCTCTATATTTATATCTTAGCTGGACATAAAAAACATTTTCACTGTAAATTCGTAAGTTGAATTTTGCTTGCGTCATTCATATCGTAACCCTGGTTGTGACCTTCAAAACACCCCTTTTATGTGTATAGCGCCTATTTTAGAAAACTAAATTATTTGAATGCCCTTCAAATGAAACTTTTTAAATTAATTGTTTTCTAGAATGTTATTTTAGTTACATTTCAAAATTATCGTACAATAAGAATAGGATTTAACCATCTTATACGATTTGAAATACATATGAACAAACAGATTAACATAAAATCTTATATTTCATGTACTGTCAGTCAGAGACCGTCGTGACTGTAAACGTGACACGCACAATGACTGATGTTCTCCTCACTCTGGTAATAAGACTAAGCGCGGCGTTGACTTCCCCCACTCTAATATGTATCGATAATTTGATTGATGTCTCGATAATTTTGACGAAAGTGGGTAACGGAGTACCGTTACACTGGGTTCCCTCTACTTCCCCTGATGCGGGATACAGCGCGACAATGAAAAATAAAATCTTAATATCTAGTTATATTATTATCAATGTCCAGCTAAGACATCTTTCACATAACTAACAAAGCACTAACTCACTAATTGGTGAAGGCACATCCGCTTGGACGGCCAAAGAGAGTTCCTACTACCAGCATTTGACGATAAACCTTGGAAAACGCAAGGAACTCCGTGGTATAGCTACTAGGGGACGTTTTGCAACGGAAGAATTTATAACGGAATATATGATACAGTATTCTGATGATGGAGAGAGCTGGCGGCCGGTTTCTAATAAAGATGGATATACTCAGGTGATTGTTGCTCTATTAATGGTCTCTTTTCGCACTGCTATCTTTTCTATTTATATATTATTCTATTTTTGTTTAATATACTGGTTTTATATTATGTTATGGCGAAAATAACTTTTTATATAAGTGGATATACTATATTAAATACTTAATTTAGACAATAGATATAATAAAAATAAAATTGAATAAAAATAAAAGTCTAATCTAAATACTGAAGAATGTTATGAGAACAGAACAACTAACAGAGGAAATTAGATAATCTATGAGATAATGTAAGTATTTTGTACTATACGTATATGTGCCGTATTTGAGACTAGTATTTGAGGCTCCACTTTTCAGACCATATAATAGAATAGAAACTTTTGCCCAAAGGGATTTCGATAAATTTTGCATGCAGTCAAATCCCAACTGCGTTCCTGATGTTATTTGTCAAGAATAGAAAGTGACCAATAAATTAATAAATATGATTTATTTTCAATAATTGGCTTTTGCATTTATTGCTAATAAAATTATTAAAGTTGTGATTTAAATCGTTTTTTAGAGGTTCACAAACTTAAAAAAGTTTTATTAGTAAAAGTATTAAATTAAAGATGGCGGCTTTAGTACATAAGCGAAGAAATCGGAAAATTAATTGACGTAGATTTAACTGTATTAGGCCGTCGTCGTGGCACAACGCCTGACTGTAAACACGGTTGTGGTTTCGATCCCTACTATTGCCCCAAGGGAATGAATTATTTTCATTTCCTCATTCTGGTACCAAGAGCAAAGCAAGAGCGGCGTTGAGTTCCGTTATTCAATACGCAATCTCTAAAAATTGGGCGGTAGGTAGGAAATAGAGCCTTAACATTAGGATTTGGTAAGCGGGATATGGCGTTAAGCTAATAGTTTTACCTGTAAAGGCTGGAAATGCAATGAAAATAAAGAATAAAGGTCGTGGTGCCTTATTCAAATAAATAGTGTAAAATATAAAGTAAATGTAAAGTAAAATTCTACATGTGTAGAATTTAATTCAAGTATAGAATTTCGACACTTCCAGATGTTTGAAGGTAACCACGACGGTAACACGGTGGTTAAAAACGAATTCGAAGTTCCCATTATAGCGCAGTACATACGGATAAACCCCATGCGATGGAGGGACAAGATTTCCATGAGGGTGGAAGTCTATGGGTGTGATTATGGTATGGCTTTTGCCTATTACATTTATATAAAATATATGGTATTAAATGAATATATTTTAGTATTTAATATAATATTGTATTTTTTATATTATTATTACTATATATTCTTAGACTGTGACATTTATAATATCTGTATTGTTATATTTTATTTCGAAGACAAAATAATATGTATAAATTAAGTAATTTATTACTTAATTGTCTCTATGTATTTAGACTAAGTACAGGAGATGCATAAATACAGAAAATAATATACTTTTGAAATTATCCATGTTGGACATTGAAATTATAACACTATACTGTTGTCGCGCAGCAGCTATTGAGTGTTAACACGATGCTTGTGGGTTCTATTGGTTCGGGGGAAAATTATTATTTAATTTCCTTATCTGAAACAAAAAGAAACCGTGGCGCTGAGTTTCGCCTGAAATTGGCCAGTGTGTAAGAATCTTACTACTTTATGTCAATATTAGGTTCCCTCACACTTAAAGCGGGATACAACGAGGAGCTAAAACAAACATATTGTCCACAGTGGCCGACACCCTCTACTTCAACGGGTCCTCGTTAATCAAAGTGGACCTCCTCCGGGACCCCATCTCCGCATTGCGCGAGACCATACGCTTCAGGTTCAAGACGAGTGTGGCCTCAGGTGCCTTGATATACTCGAGGGGTACCCAGGGAGATTACTTGGCGTTGCAACTACGAGATAATAGATTAGTGCTCAATGTGGATCTTGGTGAGTGGGTCGTAATTCCTTTTTTTTTAATCCTCAATATTATAATATTAATATAATAATGTTAGTGTGGATTAGTATAGATTTACTTGTTATAGGAAAAAACGCTCATAGTTTGTATATATGTAGGTACTAACATGAATACGAAACCTTAGATTGAAGAACGTTAAATGGCCTTATTTGTGAGTTTAGATTTCGTTTGGGGAATTGTTTATAAATTTTTGTTTCTTTGGTCTGTAAATAAGTAGAGAAATATTAAATAAACAATATTAGACAAAAAATTAAGTAACAAAATTCAAAGTGATCTGTTTCAAGAACAATCTTTCATAGTTAGAGTAATTTATCTCATCATAATAAGGAGGCAATTAAGAAAACTAAAATGGAAAAAATAAATCAAGAAGGCTGCCAATTTTAGCGACATTTCGTATGTAATCTGTTATAAGAAGACAGTGCTGTAATTTACAAGGCGCCGTAACTCTACAATCGTAGTTAATATGGCCGACTGCCAATAAAAACACTTTTGTTCACTTATGAATGTCAATGAGTGTGAGGCCATTGTTTTACTTATCTCATTCAATAATTGTTTAATATGTTTTTTTAATATTTATCGTTTTTACTACAGTTTAGTTATTAGATACTAAATGCCATACAAATAAAGATGAATATAATAAATTTCTTAATGAATACAGGTTTTCCCTTTGCCTACCTTGCTAATAGATCAATGCTTGCTATAGATTGACATATATGCGTCAATTTGAAAAAAATATTAGATAAATTTTTTGCTTCACATCTTATTCCTCTTATCTTAGGGTAGGCACTGGGAATCTATTCAGACGTCGTCCAATTGTCCAATGGAAGTTAATTCTCCGCTTTGCCTCTGACTGAAGTGATAAAGTAAAAATAATTCGCTCCCAAAATGGAAATCGAACTTGCAATCGTCGTGTTTTACCTATGGCCTCTAGATATATAATTTTTCTAAATATGTATTGGATTTTTACAAATTTTAATTTTTTCTCTTATATCAGGTTCTGCGACATCAACTTCGCTATCAGTGGGAAGTCTCTTAGACGATAACATCTGGCACGATGTGGTGATTTCGCGTAATAGAAGGGACATAGTGTTTTCTGTTGATCGAGTTGTGGTACAGGGAAGGATTAAGGGGGAGTTTTCTAGGCTTAATTTAAATAGAGCTGTAAGTACTGGTTATAATTAATACTTATTATTATTTTTATATTGTTATTATTTTATGACAACAAA
>DWNA01003457.1:0-10047 GCA_018249835.1 Heliconius besckei
AAAATGCATTAATATTTAGTCAGTAGGTTTATATTTACATGTTGAATCAGCTTCACTTCGTATCCCGCACACAGTAGAGTAGGCAGAGGGAACCTAGTTAAAAATTAGTCTATTATTAAAATTAAGTATATATAAAGCAAAAATATTCTACTCGTTTTTGCGAAAATTGCGTGGACTCCGAGTAGGTATGAAGGTCACAGTTATGAGGAGTGCAGAATAATAAAATTGCAGCTATGTAGAAATTAAAATAATACATAAAAACAATATAAACTTAATAAAATAAATCTCACTTCACTCTTTATCTCGCGTGTAGTAGGGTGTAGTGTTCAGACACTCAGCTCTCCACATTCCGTCGAATTGAAGAGGCATTGCGTACCTATTGAGGGACGGAACCTACACACTCGATACATACACTTTATATATATGACAATATATACTTTTGTATAAAGTAACATGTACGTTGTTTTTCTCTAACAATAATAATTATAGAAGACGTTAACCTATATCAATATTTTCTTTTGCTCGAAACACTCGATAATCTACTATCTCTCATCAAGCCACTAGCAATAAGATTTTGTCATCAATAATTTCAAATTACTTGATGATGAAGAAGTAGGAGGGTTCGAGTTCGAGAAGTTCTTGTGATCTCAAAGCTTTTTTGACACTAAATATATCCAAAAATATAAATACTTAAAATATTATATCTCAACAGGAGTTAAATAAATACTAAAAACATATGTAATGTAGATATGTAAGTGATAAATCACTCTTTATTACTTTCGTGTTAGTATTGCCGCGGGCGTGCTCTATTCTCGATTTCATTTCGCTATCGCAAGCTCGATCTATAATATATTACGCCTATAGTTCTAGTTGTGATGAAATAATGCTAATGTATAGTAGCTAGGTATTTGTTTTTGAACTTCACTTACAAACTTAAGTAAGGCTTATTATTATTTTTTCAGCTTCACGCTGTCTTGCCACGCAGCAGGATAGGCAGAGAAAACCTGACAACCTTAAGACACTCCGTTCCTCACTTTCCGCCGAATTCTGAGACATTGCGTATTGAGTGGCGGAATTTAACGCCGCCCTTCGCCTCGACACCAGAGCGAAGAAATGGAAATATAAATTTTAAATAAATATTTCATTTTCTCGAGTGGGGATCGAACCTACAATCAGTCGGCTTACAATCACATTTGTGCCCCTGCGCCACAACTGGCCTGAAGTATAAAGAAACTAAGAATAATGCATAAATATCTAGCTAGTAGGTATAATATCTACAAGTTGAATCTGTTTCACTTCGTATCCCGCACACAGCATAGTACGCAGAGGGAATCTAGTTAAGACTTAAGTCGAATATTTCGGAGCATTGCCTGTTGAGTGGTGGAACCCAACGCCGGGATTTTTGCCTTTATGCCAGTGGGTAGGAATGAAAATGAGTGGGGATCGAACCCACTACCGTCGCTTGACTATTGAGAAACATAATTTCACGTCATGTGATAGAGCAAATAAGTGCGAAATAATTTAGAATGTATCTACGTACCTACTAGCCGCATAATACAGATAATTGTTCGAATGTGAGAGACACTGTGAGAACATAAATAGGATATTGTAGCAACAATAGCACTCATAGTGATATGAATTACTTCGTATTTTATTAATATACATGTGAATGTATTTTAACTATATGAAAAAAAATGCATTTTAAATATTTATTTCTATATTTACATAGATTTCATTATTTAAAACGCATATTGCGTTTATTAAGTACATATAGCAGGGTAGGCAGAGGGAACACAAGGAGCAATATTATTTAAATATTTTATAAAACGTAGTAAAAATAGTGTAGAAATTGGTGTTCTCTTTAAAATACATTGTGTTACATTCATAAATACATAATCTGCTTAGAAGTGTCCAACAGTAATTTCAAGTTATTACGTTAATAAGTATTGGTACCATGTTTAAAATACTAGCCTACTTTAGTTTCGATCTGCAAATTAACCAAACAGTCAGGCGTAAAATGGCGGAACGTGGTAAAGTAAGATTAGCAAATTATCACGGTATTACCTTTAGCCACAGATTTAAAATGGAATATTAAATAATCGATGTTGCATCTAATCGAAATAGTGTTGATTTCATAATTGCGTAATAGGTCGTTCTTTTATTTTTTCATGCAATGTCCTTGCGGTTTTTTTTAGAAATACATGCATTCTATAATACTATAAGTAATATATAATATGGGGACACACTAAGAAATTGTTTTGGACTATTAGGCTTTTTTGATAGTCATCAATTTATAGAGTGCCGGTTTTAGCACTACCGGCGCCCTGGGCGAAATTTTTTCGGCGCCCCCTAACTACATTTCAATAATATACAAAAAAGGGAATGGGTACAACGAAATAACCATCTATTTAAAAAAAAAAGGACAAAAACTAATAAAATTTCACTTCTTCTAGCCTTTCTATCTGCGAACTCTATTATTAGGCATTCAAAGTCAATGTTTTTTGCAACTTTATTTTCAAAGTTGTTAAGATCACTTTGTTTTTTTAGACTAGATGACTTTGTTTTTTTTTTTAGATCTTAGACCATTTTAAAGGGCATCAAGTCCCCTAAGCCGCACCGGGCAGCAAATACCCTAGCTACGCCACTGCAGCGAGGAGACATCTTTGCGCAAAGCGCCCTAAACGGGCGTCTACGGCGCCCTTTTTATCCGGCGCCCCTGGGCGGTCGCCCAGGCTCGCCCTACCCTAACGCCGCTAGTGAATTTATATTCACAAAGAATAATAGGTATATTTATCTTAAATTGGATTGAATTTATATATAAATTGGAACACCCTTAAAAACCCAGCTTACGATTTCAGCAATTTTGTCGTGCTAACAACGCTAACATTTTATAATATCATAAAATATTTAAGTTAACAAATTGCAGTCTCTTGAAATAGTCTTTCTTTTTAATATCTTTTCCAAAAGCTTTACTTGTAAAAAAATGGCCTTCAGAGGTGTTAAGAACAAAAGTACTTTAAAAGTATATATAAGTAAATAAAATGCCCATAGACAAATAAAAAGTATATAGAAATCCGTTTTATTGTATTATATATTTTTTTATTGTAAAATATATTAGGAACATTTTCCATTTATAATTTTCCTTACTCTATTATAAAATTTAAAAATACTATAACATAATACCTATAGGGTTCATATCAAATAATACAACAAAATATATCGTTAATTGTAAACGATGAATATATAACATATGAAAAAAGAAAAAAATATGCAAAATGCGCGAGATATATTTATATGAATTTCGGTACTTCAATATTCCATGTGTAAGGCACAGAAAAGAAATTCAAATAAACAAAAAATATAACAGAATTTTTGATGTATTATACGAGATTTGCTTAGTATTTGTGAAACTCTAATATTAGAATTTAGGAAATTAAAAATGTAATAGCTCATTAGCTATCATTGAGTTGAGCATTCCAAATAGCCATTGCAGATAAGCTTCAACATGTGACACGATGGTAATATGAGCTGCCGACAATACTACAGGCTTTGTTATGATATTCTTCTTCTTCTAAAGAATATCATGACTTAAGTTTTTCTAAGTTCTTAAATTGATAAAAAAGCATAATAATAGAATTAAACATATGCAAATAACCTATAGAGCCTCAATATATTAGCCGATAGGACGACTCGCCTTCAGGAACAATACTACGCCAGGCTTCGCTTCGACCTGTCACTCGCTACGCCCTTTCCGAAAATTGTTATCATGTAAACTTGCATTGTAAAAACGAGAAATAAAGTTTAAAAAACAATAAATTTCTTACGCTTAAAAATTTAAATAAAAAACTATCATTAGATAAAAATTCGAAATAAAAACCAAATAAAAATAATTAAACATTGCAAATAGCCTGATATGCTTCAATATGTGAGCCGATAGATGGCGTCAGTGTGAGCTGTCGGCTCGCCTTCAGGAACAACACTACGCCGGGTTTCGCCTTGACTGGCTCCGTGTCGCTTGCTTCACCCTCGCCGGACATTATTATGATGATACTGGGACTTGCTCGTACTATTGTGTTGTAGGAATCTCCACTTTCCACCTAATAAAGGGGGCTTTTATCATTATTTAATTAAATGTATTTATTATTAGGATAGCAATAAAGAAATAAATGCAATGGCTGTGAGTTCGATTACCACTCAGGGGAATTAATTTTTTAATGTTGTTATTTCCTCGCCCTGGTAACAAGGCGCGGCGTTGAATTCCGACACTGAACGCACAATAGATCAAGAATAATCACGGCGAAAAGTGGAAAATTGAAGTGTATACGTGGGATACGAAAAAGATCGTGCAAAGTGGAGTAGGTTAAGTAGGAAGGCAGACCCTGGTAATAGCCGGGATTAATGCCAGGAAGAAGAAGACGTGGGATACGACGTAAACCTAAAAAAATCTAACCCTAATTTTAACAACAGCAAAATCCGGCACAGGTGGATTCCATATGCAGCTGTTCTCATCTTCCAACTGCGGCACAAACAATAGTTCCTGTTTTGAATAGCTTGTGTAGTCCAACATGTTGATTAGTGTCGGCACATCTATATGCTTTGGTGTTAAACCAGCACGCACCACATTGTCCGAGCATGCCATGCATTCTACACAATCTGAAATATTATGGATAAGTTATTGATATCATATATTTAAAAAATAGAGCTTGTAAGAAAAAGAAGTAGTTTAAAAAATTAACTGATGAAATAAAAACAATTTTAAATAGAAAATAATTGCTATTTCCTTCTAGTTTTTTATATTATATTTATCATCGTGGTTCATACACCAGGTTGATGATTTTTGTTGTTTTAAATTATTGTTGATTCATGAAAATTTTACTCATTGTTTTGTTGATGAGAGAGAGAGTGCGGCGTTGAGTTCTCCCACTGAACATGCAATATCTCGAACATTAACCAGTGTGCAGGGATTGCAAGTAAGACACTAGTTACTATATCACTAGAGTAGAACTTTCTGTCTACCCTGCTATATGGGGTATACAGAACTAAAATTTATAAGTTTTTTTTCTAAGTAACTCTAAGATCAGTATTGAACTATAACCAGATTACTTGGGTGATAATTAGTTAATAAAAATGTGTTAAAAAGATCTTTACCTCCACTCAAATATGCATGAGGCAAGTTCGGCTTCAAGAATATAGCCTGTCCGGGTTGTAAAATTATATAATTCATAAAGTAAGGTACCCAACATCCCACATCCCCTGTGAAGTCACTCTGTAGCCTCTGTATAAGAGGGAATAAAAGTGATGCTTGGGTGTTGACATCTAAAAAAATAAAATAATAATTAATCTTTAATAAAAAAATTATAAACAATTTTTTTTTGTTATCAAATGTTATTCCATTCCACTTAGACTTCCAAGCCATATGTTCTTATCAAGCTATATCAATATTTTTATATATTTGTTACAACAGTTTTATGTTGTTAGAACTTGAGCAAAACAATAATACAAATTTTTTAAACATTATAAATCTCTATATAAAATCTATATAAGATATCTTTTTATTTACCTTCCTGCTCCAATCTCGATAAATAGCTTTGTAAACTCAATGCTATCTTTTCCTTATCACATGTCATAAGTGAGTGAATCAGTCCCTTAAGATTACTTCCATCTTCTAGAAACACATTTAAAGCTTCTTGCGGCAAGACTTGTGCAATTTCTGGTATTTCTGCAATTTTTTTTCATATTTGACATTTTAAAAATGAATGCATTTTTTTATTATATTGAAATGAAATAATGCTTATGCAATGGCTGTAGCATTAAGTTTCGAAACTTAATAATGTGCTTTACTAACAACATACTTTTAAGATATTCCTGAATTTGTGGTATTGGTCTGAATCCACATAATGCTTCAAATGGTGTCAAAGCAATAGCTAGTTCTGGTTTGTGATTTGGATCTTTGTACATGTCAGGAAAGCTCTTATGAAGTTGTTCTGCATGATCCTGAAATAAAAATTTAGTTATTGTGAAAAGAGAAGAAAGTACTTAGTATTCTATTTATCAAAAAAATTTAGCAAACTGTAGAGATGTTGTGTGTAATAACAACTCTCTCTCATATACAAATTATTTTTTTAATTATTTAAAACATGAATTTACATTTAATTAGTTAAAAGATTTGTTATGTTTCGTAATAGTCCTATTATTGATAGAATTAGTCTTATCAGATTATGGCCATATTGTTATGTACTTGTTTATAAATAAGAATATCTTATGAAACATTAAATGATTGACACAAGGAGAAATATCATAAATTATTTTTATACATACATACCTTTGTTGGATGAGCTTGAATGGACAAAGCTTTTCTTATAGAGAGCACTTTAAGCAGAAATGGAACAGTAATACCAAATTTTCTCTTAACATCTGGACCTATGGCATCATGATTATCTTTTAAATATTCTGATAACAAGATGCCCCTTTCAATAATAAGAGACGGACCATTCGGATGAGTTCCCATCCACAACTCAGCATAAGGTTTCTCACCATCAATTTTTATATCAGGATTGGCACTTGTTAATAAATTCGCGACTGTACTAGCTAACCCTAGCTTGCCCCAATCATAGTTTTGATATTTACACTGCAACTCCATAATCTGAATAAAAAACGATGTATTAACGCATGTAAATACATATTTTAGCTACAAAGGTTATTTATTAAAGAAATAACTTTGGAATAAAATTTCTCACCAGTTTTATCTAAATGAAAAAAAAATATACTATGCGTAATATTACTTAAATTAATCAAAATATAATAATAAATAAATAGAGTGAACTAATCCCGATCCATTACAGGAACAACATCACAGAACACTTTTACTCAATGAACAAAATAACACATTAACAATGTATTGAAGCATGTCAATTGACAAGTGAATATGTCAAATGTCAATTGTCCGTCAAATAAGGCTAGTGATGTCCAAGTTCCAACTCATCTCTACCCTTTCTAGGAAGACACATAAAAGAATAGAAGTTTATATACTAATATGGATTATACATAGATTAAATAAGTGAAAACCTATAACTTTAGATTATTATGTATATAATGACGCATAGAAGATATCTTTTAGTGTCGAAAGTGGTAGAGAAATAATAAATCAACAACAGTACGAACATACTGGTTCTATATACATATTTCTACTTATTCTTTAATTTCCAATGAACGTTTTTAAGAAAATATAAACGATTTGTGATAAAAATTTGCTTAAAACTTTTTATGGAGCAAATATGACATTTAGAAAAACATACATGACCAATATTTCTCAATATAAAAATATCCTTTTGCTATATTATGTAATAATAATAGAAAACAACCTCTTCTATCATTTATTTGAATTTGTCTAACAACTTGCCTTTCATCTATCTTTCCAATAAGTAGTACTTTTCTATAAGAATAAATTTATTTTACATATATTAAATATTTTTTATATTAATATTATTAACACCAATTTATATTATTAACATACACAACACGACACCCGTTTTAGGTAAAAGTAACCATCGAATATTAGTTTACTATGTAGTTAAGTGCACATCACTAGAAACTGATAAATATTATTTGTTATCAATGATGACTAATAAAATTCAAATTTAAAACCGTTACCTTATAATATATTCATCCATAATTTTTCCATCAGTTCATATAATAATATTATACAAAATTTATTAGCTTCATGTTCATATCATTTGTAACTCGCGTTTTTTATCGTCTATATTCGTCGAATAATAGATTTCAATTTGGAATATGGTCGTAAGATCTTGCACATGTGTCATCCATGTTACATAAATCTCATGTGGATATGGGAGATCACATATGTAGATATGATGAATGTGTGTGTGTGGTTATGTGATCACATGTGTGAATGTGTCATATTGTGTGTGAATATAATATTAATATATAGAAAATATTTTCCATATAGTCACGTTTATAGATGTATATTTATATACGTCTTGACAGCATTCATACTATGTAATCAGTTACACAGCGCCAATATGTAGAGTGGGCTTCTATGAGCTTTCAAACATCATGTGTGTTCGAACACATTCACCCGCAAGGCAACGCATCCCCCATCCGTTCAGGTTGTAGATGACCATGGGCGGAGGTTTCGCTTACCATGAGATGGTCCTTCGGCTCGTTTGCCACTTTTTGCAATAAAAAATAAAAAGTAACCCTGAGATCATCTTAAATCATTTAGCTTATTGTGACAACTTAAACTGGATAATCTTTGCTTTGATTTGATGTGTCCTTAAATTAAAATAATAAAAAAATACGGAACCTCACTTACACTTTACGCTTAACTTACTTGCAATTATCTTACTTTGCCTCGACATCAGAGCGAAGAAATGAAAATATGAATTTCAGTAAATATTTCAGTTTCTCCAATGGAAATCAAACCCACAACCAGTCGCGTTTATCTTCACACTTTGTGCCCCTGCATAACGTCAGTTGAGTATTTATTAATTAAGTAGATAAGTATTTAGCAAAATAAAACACCAAATTAACTTACAAGTCTATCAAGTCCTCGTTTATTTAGAACATACATTTAATATTTTCTATTACCTAATCAAAATTTCAAAACAATCCATAGAGAGTGTTTTTAACTATACTAAAATAAAAACTTTAATTTTCACAATTATATCAATTACCTAAATAATGCATTAAAAATAGATTTTAATCAAACGTGATTTAATTGTGGTTTTCAATATAGGTTTTGACATCTTCTTTCAAACTTTGTAAAATATTTTCTGTTTTTTGTGTTGGAAATTCATGACTATTACTATTCTTTAAGTTTATATCTGATTTATTTTCAACTATAACTTGTTTCGGTACATGTAATGGTATAGCGAATCCAGTTAAGCCTCTGTTAGTTATCTCAACGTTCAGCAAGTCCGACGGTTCACAAATACTGGGTTCACGTTGAACATTTCGAATTAAATAAAGGTTAGTGCTGTGCCTCACATCCTTAGATGGTGTGGGACTATATTTCATTTCCAATTTCTGTATATCCAAAAAGGGATATTTTTTCATAAAAACCAGTCTCTCATATTGACGGATATCTTCATCGTTAAATGAATGTATACTTGCAATTTTCTTCAAGCCAATGTTTAAGTTATCATAAACAGTTTTTCCAAAATCGTGTGACGTATCTTTTATTTTTCGTAATGTATCTTTAAGATTGCATGTCATCTTTTTTGTTCTTTGAGCTAGTTTCTCAATTGCACTATCTTGAACAAGTAATATAATGTTACAAAAATTATACTTTTATAGGTACAAATTACAACAATTGCCTAAGTTAAAGACGAATACAAAAATGAGGGAATAAAATATCTAGTTGACTGTGGTTGGTATACAGACGATAATTTTAGATGATAACGTAATAAGAAAACATTGATAAAAATTGCATACGTTTATGAATTCAAATGATTTATTTCCACGGGACTATAATTATTTTGTATAATACTAGAATTAATTTTAAATAACATTTTTCTTTCGATAAATTAACATATATTTACACTCGTTAATTCGCGCTCTCGCTTGCAATTTCGGCTTACGCCCAATGTTAATAATGTATCTCCTATTTCCAGTTAACGTCAATCTTGTATTGTCCGACATGTCTATCCAATCACTAACATGCATGCCGTCCTCTATCTCTGTCTATTTCAAATTATGGTTGCAATTTATGGATTAGGATTGATTATTAACATTGGGCGTTAGACGGAAAGTGACAATGAGTCATGCTTATGCTAGCATGTGGCGAGATTCGAGCTTTTTACGTGACCTTCCGCCAGTTTTTCTTTATTCTCACCGTGACATCCTCGCTAGTACCTACCTGCCATTTGGTGCTCATCATTGCGCATTCGATCAGTTAAGCGAACTCCGCATATCCTACGAAAACATCGCATCTCCAGAGCATTAATCTTTCTTTCATTCCCCTTCTGTAATGCCCGTATTTCACTGCCGTATAATAGCGTCCAATAATGCATTTTGTACCACAAAACA
>DWNA01003458.1:0-10047 GCA_018249835.1 Heliconius besckei
TCGCTCTCATCAACCACACGTCACATCCGCACGTCATGTCAAACGGTGAGTGGGCAAGGGGAATCTGGGAACTTATGGAAGTTGTTAAGACAATCCTTTCCCTTCAAGATACTTCCTTCCTGTCTTGCCCTTCTTTCTTTTCTTTCTTGAAAATACTTCCCAAATTTTCTTTTTGCTTAAGTGTAAAATAAAGTTTATTTTACTTTTTAATTTAATTTAATTTAGTTAAATATTGTTCTTACAGGTGATGTTTACAACGTCGGTATGTGTGTACTGAAGGGAAGGCTACGGCACGTTGTTGTTAAATTTCCAGTAACGGAAAAGGGTAAGTATTATATGCAATATAAAAAACTTGATAAATAAGTTATTTTCATCTTAATATGCATTATTTTCTTATTAAAATATTTATGTATATTATATTCGTCTTTTTGGATATCTCTGTAATATTGGTGTACATATTAAATTTTACTTTTACAGGTGATATGTTCAAAACAGCGCACGTAGTGGGTAGAATGAACCCGCGTTGGGCGATGAATCCAGCGTATATGCATACCTTTGGTAATTATCTAATTATGCTTTTATATTTTTGAGATTATATTCTTATTTTTACTTTTACGCTATATCCCGCATTAAGCAGGGTAGGCAGGGGGATCTAATTGTGAAAACAGCCTATTCTCCACTCTCCACAGCTGTTGTGTAGCGGAATTCAACGCCGCGCCTTGTCTCAAACCACAATTTTTATACAATATATGCGTTTACCAATTTTTCTTAACACTTTTCAGGAATCACTGAGAATTATTTCGTAATAATCGAGCAGCCATTGTCAGTATCTGTATACAGTGTGGTCCGGAACCAGTTAACAAACCAACCTCTTGCGTCTAGCCTACGTTGGTACCCGGGACACGAGGTAAGAAATACAGTATTTTTTATATTTATTTATTAATAGTTTTTTTGTTGTACTTTGAATAATTTTTGATTGAGTCAAATTAGCACAAAAACGTATAAGACCTTTTTTGTAGATCATTTAATTTCGTACAAGAATATATATTGATTTTTATAACGACACTATTAGTTTAATTGCAACAAAATTTCTTATATAACATTCTCCTTGAATATGAAAAATTCTTCTATATGAAAAATTAAAAATCGCAATGAGACACTTCTTAACATAAAAATTAAGAGCTGCCCTTTTAACGGACGTATTTTTTCGGCATCCGGAACAATATTGTCAATATAATTTATTAAAAAAAAAGAAAATTAATGTTTGGCCCACACTACTACATATATTTCTGTTATAATTTTCAGACTCACATAGTCCTTATAAGCCGACACAGCGGTAAAGAAGAAAAAAGATATAAAACAGAATCAATGTTTTTCCTTCACATCATAAACTGTTTTGAGAAAAACAATAGATTAGTGGTCGATATATGTGCATACAAAGACGCGAAGGTTATAGATGCTATGTACATACACGCTATTGAAGTAATTATATGGAAAATATTATTATTTAAGTTGTATTAGTTTATATATACATGAAGAGTCTGTACGCTATGATTGTATTATTTTTTTAGCGTTACACCGTATCCCACATGTGGCAGGATAGGCAGAGGGAACCTGGGGATCTAGATGCTCTGTTAGCATTAAGACACTTCCATTTGCGGCGTTGAATTACGCCTCTCGACAAGCAATACCTCGAGAATCCGGCGGAAAATGGGTAATGGAAGTATCTAAATGGGAAACAGACAGTCTTAATAATAGGTTCACAAGTTCGCTCTATTCTGCTATGTATATATATTTTGCTTTTTTACGTATACTACTATTATGTTATAGACAATGCAATCAAATGCAGATTATGCAGAGTGGTTCCGAGGAAGGCCTAAAAGGCTAGAAGTGAACTTAAACGCTCCTCGCTTAACCGAGATTAAACCAAAGTTACTCGTGAACTTAGGATGTGAAACTCCAAGAATACACTATGATTTACATAATGGTAGGTATATGTGAATTACAATATTTTAAGAAAATATTTTTCTGCGGCGTTGATCTCTGTCACTTCACGTGCTATGTCTTGATAACCAGGCGGTGAGTAAGTCCCTCTGCCTGATTGTTTTTTGTGATTATAAAAAAATAAACCGGTAAATTTCACTACTTATTCAAGATATATGGTAGCAATATGTGTATATAAAGTAAAAAAAAAAATTTAAAAATTATACCAAGTCACGTAAGGCCTTTGAGTTAGAAAGAGCTAAATAATTTTCCATTAGTTTTTCTTTGTCACAGTTAGACACTGAGATTCGAGCGTTCAACCAAACAGACGCTTCAGTTTTATAAAATTAAGTATAATATAATTAATTACTTTTAAGCATTTCATTCGTCATTTTTATGTATATATTTTTAGGTCGACCCTACAGATATTTTTATGCGATCAGTTCTGATGTAGATGCAGAAAATCCTGGCTCGGTGAGACTTTTTTAGTTTTTTTTTTACTAAGATTATGTTATTTAATATCTTTATATAAAATATATTTAATATCTGTATATAAAATATATTAGTAATAAAATATTATATAAATATATTAGTAATAAATAAATATTTCGAATTTGCAATATCTTGGATATTGAGCTAAATATCAGAATCTTAACACTAGGTTCCCTCTGCCTACATTTGAAGTTGCTGTTCCACACACATCAAGGTGGCCAGAGATAAACTAGTTCTTAACATTCATATGTGATTAAATGCAAAACTCAACGCCACGCTTTGCCTGGACACCAGAATGAAGAAAATGGATATATTAAATATTTAATTTCCTCGACTGGGAATGAAATCCACTACCTGTCGCTATGACCCCAAATACTGTCCCCATGCTGCTTTTTGAATTGAATTTATTTGACTTATTTGGCAATATATTTTCAGATAATTAAAGTGGATACAGTGTCTGGAGAAACCAAGACCTGGTGGGATGTAGATTGTTATCCCAGTGAGCCTATTTTTATTTCTCATCCACAAGCTAAGGTTTATTGTTTTTATTTTTATAGTATTTTTATATAACTGTATGTTATAATTTGTATTATGATTTTGATAGATAACTGCGACCTGCCATGAAATATTAAAATGTAAAAATTAGATCGTTCTCTGGACGATAGTTCAGTTATTTTTTAAGTTATAACGCCATAAATATTGATTTTTTTCTATTAAATATTTCAGCAAGAAGACGAGGGCGTTATTCTAAGTGCATTAGTGTTCGGTAAAGAAGAATGTGCCGTAGCTCTACTAGTTCTTGAAGCTACTTCTCTAAAGGAATTGGGAAGAGTATGTTTTAAGACACCATCTCCTTCACCCAAATGCCTACACGGCTGGTTTTTACCGGATAATCCTTGAAATTACAAGGAGTAAAGAAATGGCATGAAAAGTTGCTTATTGATCAGCTTGAATTTATTGAAAAAATCAGGCAATTTTGTGTAAGTTACAAGTTGTTAAGATTTTTTTAATGTTTAGCTAAAATATAAAGCTATAGTAGCTATGTTTTTATATTATATGTATGTCAAATAAATATACTCAATTATAAATACGCACGAATTAATCAAATATATTAAACAGTAGGTACTTAAATATCTTAGAAAGTCAAATGATCTAACTAGGGCTGAACATATTGTGCAAGGAAAGAAAATTTAAAGAGATGAAAAGACGGTCTCAAAACCATAGCTGGTGAAACGTGGACCAAACTAGGAAGATATGGGAACGCTAGCAAGGAATACTGCTCCTATTCCTTTGCTTTTGCAAATTTGCTTTGGCAAATTTGATATCGATATTAAAAAATGAATTATTTGTCAGTTATTTATATTAAGTAGTTTTAATGAACTTTCATATTATTGTTACTGAATACTAAATAATTAATATACTCGTACAGAATACAGGCTTGTATTATTATTAATATTTTAATAAAATGTCTTTATAACATAAAATAATTTTGGTTTTGGTGTCTACTTTGCAGAAATTGAGTATGCTATTGATATATATTATCATACTTAATTTCTGCAATTAATATATTGGATTATTGGATATTTAAAGGGCACCTAAACCTACACATATGTGTCTCAAGTCCCAGGCACTGCTCCAAGCTCGTCCCGGCTGCACAATAGGCATCCATTGTAAGTCTATGGAATGTTAAAGAGTTTATTTTCTACTTCGATTTAAGGAAAATAAGATTAACATCATATTTTATTTTGAGGCCAGTCACAAGGCCAGGCCCAAACATGCATAAACGCGAGGCCGAGACAAGTTGTTGGCTCGATTCCCACTCAATTATATCAAGACTTAAGTTTTTATTTGTAGCTAAGTATAGCAAAAAAAGTTGTTTAAGACATGCATTAAAAGAATCAATTGCTGTTTTATGATTGTTATTATCATGACTTCGTTTTAAATTTACTTTCATAATAATAAGTGCTAATTTTTTATGTAGCTTTTGCTGTATCGCAGCTGATATGCATAGGTGAATTTTCTTAGTTAATAAAGGTATAGATAAATAAAATCTACTAATATAAAATAAAAAGTGCAGAACGGAGTGTCGTCACACTAGATTCTCTCTGTCTACTCTGCTATATGGCGGATACATCGTCAATCATAAAATAAAAGAAAAAAATGTATTCAATTTTTATTTATTTATTTAATAAACACAAGATAGTTTGTGCGCTATAGGATGAGCTTGTATTGTATACTATTGATACGTAAATGTTCTACAATTAATGTGCCTACTTTCACACTTCGTACATCTTCAAAATTTAGAGTTTGGGAGAGAAAAATGGTAAAAAATTTGGACAGTTTATTTATATCTTTGTTCAATACAAAAAGAGCTATACCTGTTTTTTATATGTTAAAACTATTTTTAAACTATTTAAGTTTAAGTTAAAACTATTTAACTATGACAACATATGGCATATAACTTCTATAATATAAAAAATGTGCATATTTATTTTGTAGTTTGTGTTTTGTTTGGCTTCGTATATATACACAGTATATTTATCCCCAAGCAGCATTCATGAGATTGTATATTCCGTAAGCTTGACTTGCCATCTGAGAAATCAACAAAATATGCTTTATATTAGAACTAGGTTAAAATTACTACTATACTATATTAGAATCCTTTTATATTTGAAAAGAATATATTTAAAGAAAAAATTAAACAGCTTAGGATGCTGGGTTCCCTCTGCCTACCCGCATATAGCAGGTAGTCAAAGGGAACCCATTGACAAGCATCTCTTTTACCGCTTTACCGCTTTGTATTCTTATTCGAGGAAGTTAGAATAACTCATGAATTCCAATGGGAAGAAAAAATGAAAATATGTAAATAAATATTTTATTTGCTCGATTAGGGGTCGGATCCACAACCAGTCTATTTTACAGTCCCATTTTGTGCCTGCGCCACGACTGGCTTCAAATATATATAACCTATTATATTTTACCTCTCCAAATGTGTCCAAGCATATAGAATAGAAAATACTTTTGATGCCGAGAGGCACAATGGTTCTGGTCAGCATGAATAGGATAGTTTTACGGATTTCGATATCTCGTTTCATCTCCCAACCGCAAGCATATATACTTTGACGTAATTTTTCACTCTAATATAATAATAAGAAAAATATTTGTTATGTTAAAAATCATTCATTTCTTCGCTCTAGTATCAAGGCAAAGCGCGGCGTTCAGTTCCGCCACTCAATACGCAATGCTTCCAGAATCCGGCGGAAATATTTAAGTAGGTTTAAGTATTTAATGATAATTATATTGTTTAATTAAAGTAGCTATCTCAAATTATATAAGTGCTAAAGTTTTAAATATAATAAAACACAATAAATTATAATATATACAAAAAAATTATAAAAGGATTAGTAGATAAGTTTAAAAGTGCATACTAAAATACCTGTAACAGAAAAACTTGCTTACCATATCCATTAATTTATTACCATAAAAACAAGGCATATAAAAATGAAACACAGCGGAAATGGCGAAAGACGCAAACTCCAATGATATGTCCTTTCTGCGCAAGGACTGAAAAACAACGTTATATAAAGATGTTATTACAATAACAAAAACAACGTAAAGATTTTATTGATTGAAGAATTACTTATAGGTATATCTGATATATTATTAGTTCACACTATAATATTTCTTCCATTTTTTGGATTTTTTGGTATATATATTTTTTGGTATACATATTAGCAATGACAAGTTCCAAGACACACCCCCCACCTCATTTTTATATACTTTTGTGTGCATGATTATTATATTACAAAATAAATCTTTTATGCATTTATACTTACCTCTACAAACTGGAAAGTGGAAAATGGAATTAGAAACGTAGTAGTTTTCATATTAAATTCGTATAAAACGACAAAAATATCTTGAATTTTTTTCACGTACCTGCAAAATCATTGTGTTATGTTCTCTTTATTTTACCTTCACTCGCATAAACCAGGACCGGCAGAGGGAACCAAATGTAAAGGCACTCCGTTACCCATACACCCAATGACGAGACAAGGCGTGTTAAGTGGCAAAACTCAACGCCGCGCTATTTTGTTATTAGACCGAGGATATGAAAATATTTTATTTAACTATCCCCGAGTGGGATCGCACCCAAAATTGTCATGTTTACAGTTAGACTGCGCTACGACGGTCCCATTATTTTTTTTGCGTGAAAGAGTGTGACGTCTTGAACAACTTGTACCATATTAGATTTTTTGTTACTCATTTCTAAGCATATAGCAGTTCCTTCCCCAATTTTAGAATGCTTGTTGAGCGGAGTATCTCAACACCGCACTACGTCTATAATAGCGAGAGGGGTCCCCCGAGCGAAGTCAAACTCTCTCAGTCCACGCTGTCCCACTGTGCTACGTACACCAGGTTACGTTTACCTGTATTTTTATAAGATATTTAAAAAAAATGTATATACATTAATATTATTGTACCTACATATATATTTCCAAAAGTTTTAGGTGGATTAATTTCAAATTTTCTTTTGCATCTACTGTTGTCCCTTGCGAGAATAGTTTCATAAATCTATTGCTTAACAAGTTTAATTGACCGCAAGCATGTACCAAAAAAATAGGACCGAGTGGATCAAAACCCAAATACATAGAAGCCGAAAAGAAGTCAAACGACAAACACTGAGCGAAAATACAAGTAAAAATAATTGGATTTTTCTTAATTCCATTAATAAATGGCCAATTCAAATCGAACATTGGGACTAATTCCCATTCGCCATTCATATATTTGTAGGCCATTAGAACAAAAGCTTTTACAGGAAATAGTAAGCCTGTGACTATTGATGCTGCGAGCCAAATTTTACAAACATCCACTCCCATATTTGCATGTTCCAAAACAATATGCTGTTCATCTTCTGATAGATCCTCAGAAAGTTCGTAATCCCGATTTATTGTATCTATCAAACTCTGAATATCATCTCTATTGCGTAACAGAATAGTAAATTTAAAAGTCACCGTCACACATACTATTGCCATAACACCGTTCTTGATGACTTCAGTATATTCCTTATTATTTACGTCGTACAGAATTATAGAATATAGCAAAGAAACGAAACAGAGGAATGTTATTATATGTTCGTAAACAATTCTGAACATTCTGAACCGATTTCGAGTAGCTTGGGGATGTGAACCATTAAAATGTAGAGCAAGTGTGGATAATTTAAAAACATCTTCAAATTTACGAAATTTATTCATTTTTTGATTATCCGACAGTGTGACACAAAAGGGTAATATGTTTATACTAGTACCGTCCAACTTTTCATGGAATTGTGCATAAAATGACGTTATGAGACTCTAAGACTGCAAACGACGGTCAAATTACAATTAGCCTATCATCATCTATACTTGTATCATTAATTCGATATGAATTTTGTCTGTTTGACATTATCGTTATAATAATTTTGCAATATTAGCTGTTAAACTAATTTTGTTAATATTTGGTTTAAAAGAAAATTTTTGCTTTAATTTATGTGTTTCCATCATAATTACCACTTCAATAGATAAATTATCGCCGCAAAAAACAATTTAAATAAGGCTGAAAGCATTGAAAGGGTAAATTCAACTTCTTAAGGATGTATCGAAAGGAACAAAAAAATATTCGAACTAAAAAGTAAAAAATAATTTCACAAACATTTTATAATTTTGAAGCCGGTTAAGTCGTTACCGGCCTTTGAGGTGGAGACAGATGCACTTTTTGGAGGTACCCACATCGTATTGACCTGGAAACACTACTAGTCTACTAGCCTATACTACTAGAAACTGCATATTGGTGGAGTGCCACATATCCAGATGGTGTAAACTATATTTAAGTTTGTGACGTATCTACCCCAATTTTTCAAACGGCTCTACGTTGTATGCGATCAAATATGTCAAACTGATACTTGGGTACACCAGCCCAGAGAGGAGAACAGTACCCCTCATTAGGCTGAACCTGGGCCCTTTACAGGGCCAATTTGTGTTTTGAAAAACACGTCCACTTGTCAAAATATTATAGTTGATTTTTAAATTTAAATCTACAGTAAATATCTAATTGTAAGCTTATCCAGAGACAACCACTAGTTCAGTATAATGAAACGGATAATTTAATGATAGCGTTAGTTCATTTTTACTTAAAACTGCTATTTTGTATTAAACTGTCAGGCAGCATTCACATTCATATAACTTTGTAATTATACATTTGGTATTGTAGATTACCTACAATTTGTCTTTCGATGTACGTATTTCATTTTTAATCACTAAATTGCATTTTTTGTATGACAACAATATCAGTTTTTACTTCGTAGGACTTATATAAATTGGTTTTTTAGTTTATGTTACAAGCAACTAGAAGTAGCTAAGAACATTCCTAAGTAACAATAACCGCGGTTACAGTAGGTTCATTGAAACTATTTAGGCGGTAATAGTTTATACCTTCCTTCTTTCCTTCTCACCCCGCTTCTTTTACCTGTATAGGTTATAGATATATCTATATAGATTTTGTTACCATATTCTTCATTACATAATCAATTTTGCGCATGCGCGGTGTACCTCTCATATCGTAGAGGAGAGGGCGAACGCGTTACAGATCTAAACTACTATAAACTATTTATGTAAGTGAACATCTGTTTAATACAAAATGTATGTTAAATTGGGCACACCGTGTCACTATTATCATTATGCGAACCCACAGCGGGTCTGATTATCGCTCGCGCAGCGTTAAGTTCCGCAATTCAACATGCAATATCTCAAAAATCGGTAGGTAGGTGGGGAATGGCGCGTCTTAATATAAGATTCACTTCCTATTTTCCGTCGAATTCTGGCGTTGTTGAGTTGCGTGGCAAGTTGAGTGGCGGAATTTAAGGCTGCGCTTTAATAATAAAGATTGTTAAAAGCTTTTTTTCTAATTAAAACGAGGAAGAATAATACAAAAAAATATTTTCTTAATTTTTAAGTACTTGCCCAAAAGTCAACTTATTCTCAAATTATAGAGCACGGGTACTGCGGACATATTACATTAAAATGCGATATTTAGTCATCGGTCATTCATCGACAGTCACCTCTTGATAAGACAGAATTTTTGTTGTTTTTATTAATTTACTTGTTTTGTTAAGCGTAAAGCTGTTTTCTGATTATATTGTTTTTGTTATGTTGATTTATTTATATTTTAAAACAAGTAAAACTTAAATAAAAATTAAAAAGTACATAAAAGTTTTAGAACAAGTTTTTTTAACAGTATTTCTTTGTTTACATTTTACTAAAAGGAATAGTATATAATAATATTTTTCTAAATCGAAAATAGTAAAAAATAGAGTAGGGGAGAGCGGGGCCAAAAGTTCTGATTTTTTTTAACGTCAAATATTGCTACGAATACTTGATTTCAGTATTTATACAATATAATCAAATTCAACTTACATATCTAAGTAATTTCAATTGCAATTAAAACAGTAATTTGGGGTATTCTTTGTGAGACTTTTTTATTATGAATTTTTTTATGACTGTAGTCGGAAAGTAACAACTTACCCCGACTTGGGGCAAG
>DWNA01003459.1:0-10047 GCA_018249835.1 Heliconius besckei
ATATAAGTTTCTAGTTATATAAACTTCAGTTTATAGTTATTCTGATTTTTAATAAATAAGATTGTATTTGTAACATTAGTGTTGTGTAGTTTTCTTTTGATATTTCACTTCTGAAACCTAATTATATTTAAAGTTTCAGTGAAATATTTTGCTACTTGCGTTATTTCAATATTATATATTTTTTATAAAACTTGTCGGCACGCAAGTTGCTAGCATACTTATCGTCTATGGTTAAAATAAAAAAGGCGGGAAACTGATGTCACCCGAACGCGGCAGTTTCAAATATCATAATCGACAATATTTAAAGCGATTTTAACTCAAGTTTTAGCAAAAAAAAATTGGTAAGAGCAAAGGTGGGTAAGATCGGTATAATAATTAGATTTTATTGCATATTTGTTACAAAGAAAAAAACTACACATCAATCAAAAACATTTTTTATTTCTATACAATTTACATTTTCGCGTCTTACGTGCAGCGTCCTAACATTAAATATAATTTACATAAACTTTACAATAAAAGGAAAAATAATTTATAACGCAATAATTTACTATTTACAACTTATATTTTCTTTTATTCATACTTTATACATGAATTTAGGTGCGAAAAGAACTATACGGCTAAAATTTCTTTGTGTCGTCACAAATAACAACTTTATAATTACTTTAATTTGTAAATATATATTTGAGCAAATATAATAATGGCACGTCGTAACAATGAAGTGGTGTTTCTAATGTTGCTGAAATTTGAATTGAAATTTTGAATATAATATTAAAAAAGTCACATTATTGTTGATAGTGAAGAAATTTCATTGTAGTGTAAGACAATTAGAAGTGAAATAAGTCATTTGTTTGCATTTTTGATAAGGAAAAGTTAATATATTAAAATTGTAAAGCTTTCAAATTTTTTTTTATTAAAGATAAATTTGCAATTATTTAGAAAATACAATGTTAGTTTTCAAATTGTATGTAAGTTATGATTAAGAACGCTTGTGTTTGGGAATGTGCTACGGTAGTGTTGAAATGAAAGAGGCTTTGTGTTGACATGTATTTAATGTTTACTATGTACTATAATACCTAATACCAATTCAATAAAACAAACTAAAATTAAAAGTTACATTATCTTAAAGTATGTAAAATGCTAGTGCTGTTCATGTTCTCAGTTCTCAGATAAGACCTCGTGTGTGTGTTTTTACATTCGAGCGTGGTACGTCTAGTTTCTAGTGTAACACTGTCAAATACCCTAAATTTAGTTTATAATCATTCATCATGTAAAATTTTACAATATTTCTTCATATTAATTTATTTTCCATACAATTTCATAGAGCACTTACGATAAAATTATTGAATGACAAAAAAAAATCCTTATATACATCCAACACAAATAAGCTATCACGACACCAATGTCCTAACGCTAAAACATTTATTTATTTGAAAATATTCCTAGAGAAAAAGATATGCATCTATTTACCTGATAACCATTGTTTATTCAGCTATTTTAAAGGACTATTATTTTTTTAATTGCCCACACTATTAAACTGTTTACGCTATGAAATTAAATCATTAATATCTTCCCTAATCTGTTACAAAACTCAGGCGTTAGAAGACGTATACAGATAGTATGAAAGGGCATATCATAAACAGCTATATAGACATGCTAAGACAATTCACACCGTACGAACAATCTATTAGAATATTCTAGAAAGAACGAAAATACAGCGTGACATGGCGTCCATTGAAAATCTAAATCTAATAACCAGTATTTCCAAACTTTGCCGGCTATTTAATTTATCTGAAGAATAATATGATAAACTTTTAAAAAGACACTCGCTTAAAATAAGCCGACAAACTTTGAACGTGATTGTGCGGGCATTATTATTAATTATATACGCCACGTTTTTTTATTAAATTTTTAAGAAAAATTTATAGAAAATCTGTTACTGTCATAATTTCCACTAGTCGAATATAATTGACATCGCAATGACACTAGTAGTAACTAGCCTAGAGAGTGCTAAACTATTTCTTATTAGTTAGTTACACAATTGTTTTGGTTCTTAAAACTGATAGAAACAAAAACGCATTAACACGAAACGCATGCAAATCCTGCAACATGCACATTGCAAAAAAAAGTATAAAACTAAAAAGTTAAGAAAAAAATAAAAACCTCTACCTTATACCACAGTTTTTTATTTCTTGTACAATTCACAACTATGTTTTATTTGAAAAAAAACGCAACGCAACAAAATTTACGCAAAATATAATAATAAACCAAAAATATTTTACACCAAGTTGCGTAATCATTTTGAAAATTTCAATACAAAATCCAAATGTTTAATAAAAAACTTGACAATACTAAGCAATAAAAAACTAAAACTAATTCTAATTAATTCATAATGGGAATAATGCTTAAAAAACCTAAGTTGATAAAAAATGCGTCCGCATTCAGATGGGGCTGGCCCAACAAAAATAACAAAAACTAAAATTAAAAAGAAAAAAGAAAAAAAAATGGAAATGTGTTACTTGAAAACTGTGTCTAATATTAACTATATGTTAATGTCTTTATAAGTGAATTAAATCACAAAAAATATAATTAAGGAATTCTTAAATGTTGCCATTGCTTTTAAAAAAAAACTTGTTAATTTGAGTATTACATAAGCTAATCAAAATTTGCTTTATTTGTCGATATCATACCATTTTTGTTTTATATTTTTTGCATTTTTACATTTTGCATACATAATACTCAACATTTTTTCATGTTTTTTGTGTTTTTGTTTAGCAATGGCCATTAACCGTATTTTCTTATGTGCCAGTGTGTTTGTGTGCCGTCCGTCTTGATATGTGTGTGTGTGTTCTTCGCCATCGCCGTTAGCTAGAAGCAAATATTTTATTTGAGTTCGCATGTTTCGAGAAAAAGACGGTATAGACGAAAAATTGTATTACAAATGTCATTTTGACGTAATAATATTGTCATATTTTTGTATATGGAAACATTAAAAAAGAAATGTGCTTTAAAATGTAATTTCCACTCAATGTTACCATACACTTATATATTTTTCATCTATAGCGTGACTGTAAGTAAATGTTTGTAAAATGAACAAGTGAGTAGAGAAGTATAAATAATAAATATTATTAAAAAGAAAAGATATAATAAAAAAAACACAAAGCAAAAATCATTAAAAAAACAAGGACTAGTAAGAAATTGACTTGAGTTGCGCGTAAAAGACATGTATCCCAATATAATATGTAATATAACTAATTATTATTTGTCACTTTGATATGTAGGTGTTTTACAAGCAATACACAACACACAATTAAACAGTTAAGGGCTCTCACAGATCGTTTGAAATATTATCAAAAGACGAAACAAAAACAAACCTCCATTTTATTAAAAAAAGGAAAAGCACAGATAATATTCCAATACGATGATAAATTACAAAAATTGACATTTCAAAAGCAATGTACAGTCGAGCACGGCATGTCTAATCTATTTATTACTACAAAATATTTAGCATTTTATATTAAAATCTAGATCGAGTAAGCCTAGAAAGCGTTCCGTCTCCTCACAAAATATACGACAATAGTGCACGACTATACAATACAATACATTACAATTATTAATCTACATTTTTTTATATTATCTCGAAAATTGACTTCGCAGCCACATCAACTGGTAGATATGTAATTCTTTACACAATTGTTAAAAAAGCGTTTTAGGATTTTGTTTTTTTTATTTTATCAAAGAAAATAATATTCATAATTATATTTTATAGCAGAAAAATAAAAAAATATAACTTAAATGTAGTTTTATAGGCATTTCTTATAAATGTATCCATCTATTGAGACTAAAGTGCTCACTTATATTATAATAAAATAACATTTAATAATAATATCTCTTTAATTAATTTTACCTTGTGTATTTGAATATACCATACAGATAATATAAACATGGCAAAAGTTGAAAATTATTCTGCTATGTAAAAACATTATAACTTAAAAGAAAAATATTATTATTTTTTATTAACACTGATTATATTTTTATAAAATAAATAAATTTCTGTTATTTACGTTACATCAGGTACACATTTATTGCTTTAACCGTAAATATTATCTGTATAGAGCGTACATCAAATATGAAAAAAAAACAATATTAAAAAATTATTTACATTTATCTATATTTAAAACGTTTAAAAATATTACTAACAATTTCAACACTTTGGCTAATATTTGGCTTAATACGAAAAAAGCTTAGAAATAAATAAAACTCATATTGAAATACTTCAAATGCTCAAGATTCAAACAGTCAAAAATTTATTATAAATTACATAATTATCGGAAATTGTATATTTTATATAAGAATATAATATATAATCCATTTTAAAACAATCAAGAGGGTTGTATATAAAAGACGCCATTTATGTTTGCCTGTCAAAATGACACAACAAAAAATACAGACATTATTTACAATTGTAGATAAAAAAGAAATATCTCAATTTATTTTATATATACATACATTTATTAAATTGCATAAAAAATAAAAAGAGAAAAATATTTTGTCACGCAAACATATATTAAGCTCTATGGTCCCTACTCTGGGTTTAAAAAATATGGAATATTTTTTTAAAAACCATTCGGACAAAAACTTTCACTTTTATATATATAAAAAAAAAAGAAAAGGTTGCCATATTTTAATATTAAGAAAATGTAGGCCGGCATCTATGTAATGGTAACACTACACCTATTTGTGCTTACATTACGATTTATTGAAATTTAAAAGGAAACATATTAAAAGCTGGTAACATTTGGCTTAATTCATCTTTCCGACACATACAATTGGTCCGTTCCCTACTTAACATGTCTTTTTCAACACTTTGCGTTTATATTCCGTAGAGCATTGTGGATGTTTGTTGTTATAATATTGTGAAGCTAAAGCTTTTATTATGAAGCATAATCTTTTTAAAACATCTTTTTGTTACAATATATTTATAATTTTGTACTTTATATGAAACAATAGTAATTTACTATTTGATGGTCCTAATAAATAAAAATACAGAAAAAAAGGATTTCCAGTAATATTCACATTAATTGAAAAATAATTAAGTACTTGTAAATAACATTAACATTAATTTTGATAAAAACGAAGATATTAAAGAACTTCAAAAGGTAAAAAAATCTTATTAAGCATATTTAAAAAAATCAAAGTACATACAACATTACAACAACACACCTCCCAAACTCACAACTATTAAATTACAAATTCCACACATACATACAATACATATAAATACATTTACAATACATATAAATATATATAAATATAACTTCTTACTAGTAATCCTGTTCTCCATTGTCGTGTCGATTCTCTTGATTTTGGTTCTTGGTTTGTCCCTTCCCTTGTCCGATTTGTCGCGAAGATGAAAAACATAGTTTCATTACGAATGGGAATTTTGCTCCTGGAAAAATTAATTTGAAGTGTTATTTAAGTGGTTCTTATATAGCTATACGTTGTAACCCGCAGAGTAGGCAAAGGAAACTTGGGAGCCAAGTGTTAAGTCACTTCACACTGAAGAGAGAATGAAATTTCCGCCACTTTCTGTGGAGTAAATTTCATTCTTTTCTTGAATGGAAATTAAACCATTGCACTTAAACAAACACAGTTATTTTGAAATTACAAGACACTGTATAGATTTTTAAATAAATTAGAAAAGTATTTAATTATAATACCTGGATGCTGTATAGTGGCGTGGTTGCACGCCATGATGGCCATCACCGACTGGGATATATTCTGGAACTCCATCAGGCCCGATGACGATCTGAAACAGGAAATTAAGATAATTATATTACAATTTATAATAATCATATTTTGTCGAATAATACCTAAGAAACCTCTCGATTAGGTTAATCGAAGCTAATCGATATAACCTTTCAAAAAAAAATACGAATTCAAAATTGGTTCATCCATTTGGAGGAAGAGACAGATGTACACTTACAACACGCTCACGCACACAGGCACGTCAACTTATAATACTTACAAAAAAATAGTGTCGTTTTGTTTTGGCGAAGGATTTTATAATTGCCTTAACTAAGACTTAATAAAAAACCATATTCTTAAGAATATAATTGTAAGTTTTTAAAATTCACGCAAACCATGAATTGGATTTGAATTAAAACACGTTTTGGTACTATAATTTTGTGAACAAAAAAGTCCGTTATTAATTTTGACTTATAACTATTGGTAATCTTCGAGATTACAAAAATATCTAAAATAGGCCATAAAAAATAATAAATAATAATATTAAAGTTACCTTTCACTCTTGAGCGGGAATTTAGATATGGTGTGTGGAGGCGTCACGCCGTAGTCCCCGAACACTTGCAGCAACTGTTCATCCGACACGTCGGGCGGCGTGTTGAAGAAGTGGAGCACCTGGGGACAGTTGTAGAAGGCTAGATGTAAGTTTTTTTTTTCATAATCACGATATATTCCGTACTTGGTATGTAGAGGGAACAAGGGACCCTAATGTTAAGACCCTCTTTCAATATTAAGAAGAACTTCATTCCTCACTTTCCGCCAAATTCTAGGGGTATTGTGTGTTGAGTGGCGGAACTCAAAGCCGCATTCTTATAAGAGCGAGGTTGTTTTATTAAGTCAGACAATAGTCAATTTATTTTATAATTATTTACATATCAGCACTTAGACTTACTGTTATATTATTGTGGTAGTAGTAGCTGTAGTGGATGTGTTACTCTGATCTACTTGTATAAGCCATATTAGTGTAAAGTTCAGTAGTTTTTGCGTGAAAGTGGAACAAACATCCATGCTCATTAACTTTTACATTTACAATATTAAAAATATATATTATCTCACCTTGGACGGAGGCTGTATCCTATTCTTGTGAATGGAGGCGGGTGTAAGAAACCGATTGTTCTTGTTACCGACGTAGTCCTTGAAGGAGGGCGACTTGTCGGGCAGGGGGTACGGGTTCATCACCTCTGATAGATACGCTTGCTTTGAGAATCTGAAATTTACATTAAAAAAAAATGTAACAAAATAGTTTTAAAAAAACACGCTTATTTTAACGCTATTCTAATTTTCTGTCAAAGATTGACTGATAGATTAACTAACACAGGTGAAATTAACGTGTTAAAAATATATTTAAAAATGCTGTTAATAATATTACTGTGGGGATGATTCTAAATTTAATAATTTTCAAGCATGTAAACTGTAAACGCCACGGTTGGTACGGTACGAATGATATATTTAATATTTCCATTTCCTCCTTCTGGTAAAGAGGCAAAGCAACACCCAAAGCTTCTCGAAGCTTTTTTTCTAAGCGAATAGAATTCGAGGATTCGATTCGGCAAAAAGAGGGGAACGAAAATGTCTTAATGGGAATGGAGTGATATTACAGCATTCTGAGCTAAAAAAACTTCAACCTTTTTAATATTAATATACATAAATATAGGACTCACGCAAGTGTCAGTGTGTAGTCCCCAACGGTGACGTTGTTGAGGTTCTGCACGCACCTCTCTACCGACACGCTGTCCCCCATTTGGACCATCGCCGTGCCTTCTTTAGTTTTGAGGAACTTTATCTGAAATTTTAAAAATGGTTTAATTAAATATGTATTTAGATTTAGATTGACGTGTATCCATAGCATACAGCATAAGTATAGCAGGGTAGGTAGTGTAACAACACTCCGTTTCCCTCACACTGTCCAACGAGAAAACGAAAACGTCATTCTTGTAGCATTTATAATTTAGAATAAGATTCTGGGTATACCTATGACACCGTCACTGAGAAGTGTAAGAAAAGCATGGTCAACTGAACACGATGGTAATTGTTAACAGTATTTTTTCACAAATTACAATTTAAGGTACTGATATCTATATACTGATACTACTGACATATTGAAATCTATTTGTAAAACATTTTTTTTATATAATTGCCCAGGTAATATGTGACTTCAACAATTTTTGCCATATAAAAAATTATTCTCTCTAAAGCGGCTTAATAAATCGCTACAAAATTATTTAAACAAAGTGACTAAAATATATATAGTAAAAAGCATTTTCTTGAGTAGGAATCGAACCAACAACCAACAAACACTCTACAACATGTAAACTTACTTTCATACAAATACATAATAATACTTACTCTAACAACATTTCCGTATAGGCAACACAAGTTGAACAATCTGTCTGCGTTCACAGTGTTGGGGTCGAGACCGTACACCATCATGACCGCGCCTTGTTGGGGGGGACCGCCCTGGAATATTAAAATAAAGAAAATTTTAAAAATATCTACAGACGTTTTTTTAAATATTTTTTCTCAGCTTCACGCTGTATCTCGCACACAGCAAGGTAGGCAAGGCGAACCTAGTGTTAAGACACTTTGTACCCCACTTTCCGCCGAATTCTGGAGGCATATTTCATTAATAAAAATCAAGTTATTTGTTCTAATCTAAAACCCACCTGGTTCTGTGGCGGCATGGGCGGGTGGTGCATCGGAGGTGGTGGTACAAACCCTTCACCGCCGTACCCTTCTGGTCCGTAGCCGCGACCGTCGCGCTGTCAATTAAAAATTGCAAACTCATATTAAAGACAACGTATGTCATACTTACATGACATAATATATTTATGTACACTTATATCTTATAGTGCATCATGTGTAAAGACTCATTATAGTAAAATGAGCTACATGCACATTAAGATATAAATGTAACAAGAAAAAAGTTCAAAAACTATCGCACTCTAAAAAGTAAGAAAAGCCCTTTCATTTGATAACCCCACTATTATACCATAAAAAAAAAAACAGGCGGAGGGCGCCACATTCAATTTAATGTCAATGGCACATAGCCTATAATCAGCGGACGATCTAGACCAGTGTTTCCCAACCTTTTTTAGCCCGTGCCCCCACCTTAACATTTCTAAAATGTTTATGCCCCCATACATAATTTTTAACCTTTAAAAATGGTTTTGTTCCCTTAAGAATATAATTTTTTAATTGCCCCTCTTAATTATCGAATTGCCCCCCTGTGGAGCGTGGACCCCACGTTGGGAAACACTGATCTAGACGCTTCTAACAATATTTCATTTGTCAAATTATAGTAAGTAGTTTAGAAGTTATGAGGGAACAAATGAATATACAGACGTACATAATGATCAAAATTATAACACTCCGGTAGTCGGGTAAAAATAATGTCATGTATGAGATACATACATTATGTCTAGTTATTATTACATTATCTGTTTTGTATACAATATGTTGGGATGTATTTATTTAAATTAAATAAATCTTTATTCATATCAATAAAATAAAGCCGTCATTACTTAGTGATGACAATAACATATTTTCCCATGATATTTAAACTTAAATAACCACCAACACTAAATATTTAAAACGTACGCAATTAAAATGCAACCATATGGTTTATGATATAAAAGCAGGATAACACTTTAAACTCATAATATATCTACCTATAATTCATACATACACACATACGAGTACATTCGTTCGACAGCGTTGCACCTGCTTTATGACAGAATATCTAACGCGACGTCTAGATCCAGAATGAATAAGTATCGAGGGAATAATTCATAGTGGGATATAAATTTTGTTTGGAAAAATATCGTTTAAATATTGTATGAAATATACAACTTAGTGTGAAAAAAATTTAGATATTGAAAATCCATAGAGCCGAGTGGAAGAAATGGAGAGGCCCTTAACAGGAACAATAAGACAGTACAGGCCAACATAAAAAAATTAAAATTTTAAGTATTTGGAATTTTATAATTTTTTTATTACTATTATATATAAATCACTAAATGAGGCTGTCGTTGTGTCGTAGACACAAGGCCTGTAAACGTGACGGTTGTGGTTTCAATTCTCACTTGGAGAAAAGAAATATTTATTTTTTCCTTTCCCAATCAATTCTCACTTGGAGAAAAGAAATATTTATTTTTTCCTTTCCCTCTGGATAATTAGGCAAAAGCACGGCGTTGATTATAAACCTGGGCTGGCTGATATTATATCACTAGGCGCATTTTATTTTTC
>DWNA01003460.1:0-10047 GCA_018249835.1 Heliconius besckei
CTTTCCATTTTTGGTTCACAAGAATCCATTAAAATGGGTGCCAAGTTTGGATTGCCTGGAGAAATTGTATTAATGTTTTTTTGTTTCATGATGGGTCCCGATATAGCAGGATAGTCAAGGAGAACCTAGTGTTGGAACACTTTACTCCTTTGTACCGAATTTCCGAGGCATTGCGTGTTGAGTGTGTGCATACTCAACACCGCACTTTGCCTAGTTACCAGAGAGAAGAAATATAATAATGTTTATAATGTAATGATGGGGCCTGAACCAACAACCTGTCAGTGTAGGACAAAGCCACGCTGTCCCACTATTCCATAATGAACTTAAACATATACTAATTCAACATTTCAAATACTTACTCGCAAAAAGTTGTATAGATGGCAATATATAAATGGGTAAATTAACTACATTAGAGTTAACTATATCTGTATGAATTCTTTGAAGTACAGGTATCATTGAATCTTTTAATTGTGATTGACATTCACTATCACCTGAAAATTTCAATATCATATTATTAATGAAATATTCTGTTTGACAAACTTTTTCCTTTTTTTGAGTGCTGGAACTGAATTTTTGCTAAGCTTTGCCTTATTGGCCAAGTGAGGAAATGAAAAAAAATCACTCCCGCAAGTGGGAATCAAATCCACAATTCTAATATTTAGTCAATTGTGCTGCTGTGCTACAACAGCCTCAATTATTACAACTTCTTTTATATATATAAATAATACTAATTACATATGTAAAAAACTACTTACCCTCAGACACAAATGCTTTAATCAAATCATTAAAAAATATATGACTTTGGGGACCTACATGTTGTAAGATAGCTACTAATTGGAATGAAAAGTCTTGTCCTTCAAACAAGGCTGGCTGTTTCAATGCAGTAACAGCATTTCTAAATATGAGTTCCATCATTTTATCTAGTGCATTCTTAATATATGGCTTATCTGTAAGATTGTATCCTTGAATATTCTCCATTGAACTGAATAAATAAGGAAAGACTTTTTTTTGTATAACATGATCTTTAAATACTGTAGTGTTTGTTGGTATAACACTTTTATTAATATCTTGCAGTAATAATCTCTCAAACAGAGCTTGCTCTAAAGCTTCTAAGTCAATATATATTCTTGGATTCATGGCTTGGGCTAATTCTTCTAAATATACTAACTGTTTATCTGTTTCACCTTTAACTGCATCAGGATTTATAGTGAAATGAAAAACATCCTCAACTATACAATTTATTGTTTTGACTTTTTCATTCTCTTGTGATTGCTTTAAATTAATATCTAAAGGTTGTGTATTTTCACTACATTCCTTGTCATTTGTAGATTTAACTTCTGGCACTCCTAATAGACCCGCAAACGGGTTGGTTGGGTCTGACATTGTAATTAAAAAATTTATTAACGAAGAAATAAAATAATAACAATGTTACACACTAAATGAGGATTTCACATGGTTAATTACACTGTAACCGGCTAGTGTGGTGATTTTAGTAATATTTAATTACAAAACAATTCTTTATTAGGCGTTTTCAAAAATGCTGACTGTAAAAATCTAATTTCTTTATCACATATTTGATAAAATTGACAGTGTCAGACTGACGATGAAAAATTGATTATGACACTTGTAAATAATATCTTAATATAGATAAATACATGTAATACATTCCTTGATTTAACTAATATTTTTATAAAACTGTGGATATATAGTACAATGACGAATTTGTTAATAAATTTATTTTGACTCTAGTCCTTAAATCATATTAATAATGTTGTTAAAATAATAATAAAATTAATTTAAGCATAATTACGTTAAGTGTAACAAATACTAACAATAATTATTATATAATAATATATAATAGTATATAACTTATTAAACTGTACTAAAAACTTTGACTGCTTTCTTTTATCTGTATTAATTGCAACATCCATTACCCATGTGAGCCACCATTGCAATATTTCTGAATGTGATCGTTATAGTACTTTTTATTGAAAACACAACCTATGCGTTAAAAAATATTATGATAACTATTAGTAGCAGTATGTTACTTAAATATTTTTTTATTAATTTCAATAATAGTAAATAATTAAATAATCTTTACATGAATAAAAAAAATCAATAGCTTTCTAATCAATTTTACATTATTGCTATAGTTATGGTATCACTGTATTCACATTAGCGCCTTCAATATCCGTGTTGGAACTGGGAACTAAATTAACGCAAAACTTGCTTTTGTTTCGCTGCAGTCGTCGTCTGAATTCGAAATCAATAATATTCCGTACTCGATTTGTTACGTCTACGTCTTTATGCAGCAATGCTATGAAAGAATTCTAATACATGGCGTATAGTAGTCGCACATAGTGAATTGTTGATTTAATGTAAGATTGGTAACACTTAATATTATGTATTTACTTGTTAGGACATATTAATCAGATGCGTGTCCCCTAAATTTTAATCGCATAAAGTGCTTGGTCTGCTCAATTTGTCACACACGTGCAAATATATTGCTACACATATTTTTCATAAAGGATCTATTTAATAATTTATTTAAATGTAGTAAACACTTTTTTGACTAAAATTGTCAAAATGGCGTCAAATTCTTGGTACACCATTTTGTAATTAGTGTCTATTAAAAATGTAATTTTATTTGTATGAAAAATTTGTATAGTTTTTGCATGAGTTAGTAGGACATATTCGTATTTAATACGTAGTAATCAATTATTATAAATAATACATAGTAAGTTTACATTTTTTTTATAAAAAACATTAATGGTGATGGGAAAATGCTTTAATGTTTAAAGTTATATAGCATACATAGAAATTTGCAATTGTTATAACGTCCCAAATAACATTTTTTCTTAACAATATTTACTTTTAATGCTACCTATTTAAAACGGTAGGATAAAGTCGCGAATAGCTATACGCCAGTAACGTAAGTCTGTGTTTGTGTGAGTGAGCGTTGTACGCGTGACCTCGAAAAAGGAAGGACAAATATCTTGCCGTTCTAGAAGGCTGACGTCATTTATATCGTGGCGAGCGAGAGCGCTGCGTACACCAAATAGCAAGACATTGTGAAATGTGAACGGCCACCCACTGCTTGCATATCTGCTTGTATTACCACTAATTTACTTGAAAGTTGTGGCTATGAACAGTTAGTTAGTCTACTGACTTCTGCCATACATGTTAATTTCATTCCTGCGCAATTATTTCTAATTTGTGATTCTGGAGATTCATTCCAATGACAATTGTTTCAACGATTATTAGGTATAGTATAGAGAATATCGAAAATTGCTCTCGCTTGAACATGATAGACATATTTAAAATGCGTATTACCGCAAGTTTATTTATATTAAATTGTTTACAATTGTATTATTTGAATACTTTGTAAAATATCATTATTAGGGACGTCAGTCTCGTAAAAGAAATGGCATATATGTATGTGTGAGTATAAGAATAAGTGTACATTCGTCCCGAGATGTATAATTTTTACTTAATGTACACTAAGTTTTGTTTTGATAAAAATGTTTATAATAATCGAATATATCTAAATCATTTGTGTTATATTAGTATATTTCAAAACACATAATTAAATAAGCGTTTTAGATTTGGTCGGGTTATACGAACATGGCGGCCGATTTATATTTCGCCAGTCACCAATCGAATGACGTAATTATTAGGTTAAAAAATTACAAAAGATTATATTTTATTATCATTTAACATTAAAATTTCAGATAGATTTGAGTATCATTTGTAGTTGCTTAAAAATAGAAATAATATACTTAATATAGGTTACAGGATTTAGTCGTATCACAACTAAATGAAGGATAAAGCTAATTTATATACCTTCCATTAATTACAGAAATCAATATGATTAAAAAAGAAATGATTTAAATAATAAACTTGGCACACAGCTTGTCTGTACTCTACTTTTTGTTAATTTAGGTCATGAGAGTATACTAAGGTTATTTAATGAGATATTTATAATTGAATTGAAAAACCTTAGTTATTATCCTTAATATCTTTTAAATTTATAGATTGTGTTTTGGTTGTGTTAAGAAATTACTATTTAAAAAATATTGTGAAATCAGTGTTATTGATTTTATCTTTTTCTATATTTTTTTTATAATACACGTAAATAAAATAAAATTTCATGGACTTGAGTCATTTAATGGCACGAAGAATTTAATAAAAGGAATGGCTTCCAGTAAATACAAATAAATTATTTATTAATGGTGAAATAATCTTCGTACTTTACATTACATTAGCATATCTCATAAAATTATCGCAACTATTATGTTATCTCTATAAGATAAAACAATCATATAACCACATTAAAAAGATTGTTTTACAAAACTTTACTAAAATCCGTTTTATTTATATTTTTAAATAAAAATGCTAATATTTTTCTTATCTCAATTTCAGTGAAAACATTACAATGGCAGATCCAGTTTCAAACACAGATGATCTAGAAGATGGAGAGATCGAAAGTGACGGTGAAGAAATACACGAAGTACAAAAAGAAGAAAAAAAAGAAGAATCCATAGCAGAAAATGAGGATACTAGAGATCAAGATAAATTAAGTACACAAAATTATTACTATTCCAAATCAGGTAAGAAAAAGAAATCAAAGTCAAATAAGAGCGAACAAAAATTTAAAGATAAGAGTAAAAAAAATCGGAAATACGCGGAATCAATCGAAGATGATTTTGCTGGTAATATTGAAAAAGCGATTAGAAAGGCTATGAACAAAAGTGACGGAAATGAAGTACAGGCTGATGAAGATGTAGAGGAACGTCGTAAACATAAAAAACGTAAGAAATACGATAGTAAAGACGGTCCCAGCAAAAAGCGAAAAAAGCAAGACTATTCAGATGAAATGGATGAAAGCGAAATGATGTGCGTAAGGGGGGCATCACCCGTTCAAAAACAATCGCCTAACGAAATGTATGAGGATGATGACAGGGAATCATACGAATCTGATAGTAGCCAAGATTCTAGAGATCATCAATCTCATCGACAACAAAGACACAGACCACCTCAGCGCGATCGTAATAAAAATAAAAATGACAGGAGAAGGGGAGCTGGGGCTCATCCTATGCAAGATCCTGACGGTGTCTGCTTGTATTATATGCAAGGGAAATGCCATAAAGGCGATGATTGCATATATTCCCATGACGCTCAACCTCCTAGAAAAATGGAACTCTGTAAGTTTTATCTTATGGACTGCTGTGCGAAAAGAGATAAGTGCTTATATATGCATGCAGATTTTCCTTGTAAATATTATCATACTGGACTTCCTTGTATATATAAAGATGAATGTAAATTTGCACATGGTAAACCATTGAATGATGGCTTAAAAAATATTTTGCTGAAGCATATAGAATCAGCGCCGAAAGAAATACTAGGTGACTTTCCAAGATTAAATAGAGAAGGAGCTCTCAAGATGATTCAAACTACACAGTTGAAATTAATGCAACAATTCTCAGAAAATACCGACAATCAGACGAGGAATATTCCTTCACTTTTTGATTTAAATATACCGAACCCGCAAAATATTTCTGAAACATCCAATTCAGGTAATCAATTCAATAATGATAGGCAAACAAAAGTATCACCTAAAGTACGACAATCGCGTTGGCAAAATGATTCAAGTCAAAATTTAAGTTTATCACCAAATAATAGTAACGCGAACAATGCAAATGTTTTAAGTATAAAAAATTTAACAGGTGTACTGGCACCTCGGCAAATTTCGAATTTAACTAAAATGGGCATAGAAAATTTAGATCAATTGGGTCAATTGACAGTATTACAGCTTAACAGTATCGGGATATCTTTAAAACAAATAACAGAAATTCAACTTAACACTATGAGCATACAAAAGTTAGGATTAATTAATAATTTAGAGCAACAAAATGTGACGTTAGGGTCAAGTACAGTACCAAAAGATTTAGATTTACGCATACCTCCCGCGGCACCGACACCTACTAATGTAGCGGTATCAACGGAGTTACCCGGACAAGATGTAGATATGCGTTTTCAACCAACTACTGCTGCATCAAATGACGATTCTTCGAATAAAGTTGCTAAAAAAGATGCAAATGTAAAAGATATGATAGATATAGATCAATATACAAAAGATGCGCTAAAATTTGCTTCAAAAGACAAGGAAAATATTGATATTTCAAATGAATCATTAGATGCTGCTAATAAAGGTAGTCAAATAAATGAAATAAAAGATGTTGATCACAGGATTTTACCCTTTTCAGAAGGCGATTCTAGCTTACACAGACCTAACGTAGAAAATAATTCATTACATGTTGATGGCGATACAGATATTCGATTTTTACAACCAGAACCAATTTTCAAAAACCCTGAAAAGCGAAATCGTCGGTCTACGACAGACGACGATGAGGATAATAATTTATTAATAGATGAAAAGTGGTATTCCAGTGATGAAGAAAAAGGAATAAAAAAGAAACCTTCACCAAATTTGTCACCTTCAAAGGGATTTATGTCACCACCTTCATCTGCAATGTCAACAATCGAACCTTCATCTGTTTTAAGTAAACTTGGTGATCTTTCAAAAATCGATATTAGTGAAGAAGTAACGAAATTGCTTAATACTATGAAAAATAATTTGCAGGACAACAAAACAGTTGAAGCGGTTGACCAAAATATATCAAGAGATCCACGATCAAGACGTTCACCTATCAAAGTATCAGAAGTTAATAAACCGCCCGTTAAAAAGCCTTCTCGCGTATCTATATATGAGTGTATAGATGGCGAACCTACAGACGGTCGTAGAAGAACTGATGTAGATTTACGGCAGTCGGATTATAAAGTTGAAAGTTTTGGCGATACAGATTTGAGGCAAAATACAAGCGGTGATATTGACTTGCGTTTAGGTTTACCTTTCAAACCAATTCCTAACTATACTCCAGCGTCAGAAATTAACGGATCAATAAACAATCATCCGCCTATCACATATAAGTTATTACCAATTCACATACCTAGACCAGATTACACTGATATAAGAAATAGTACGGCAAAATCACAGGCTTTGACTGATCCTAGATTAAGAAAAGTTTTTAGACTATCAGTTGATGAATCCAATAGTGATAGTGAAAAAACTACTACCAAAATTGTAAGCACTGCACCGCGAGTAGATCCTCGGAGGAAGCCTAAAGATACTGTGGAAGTATTAAATCAGGAACAAAAATCAAATACATTAGATTTACAAACAATTTTACAAAATTCTAATTGGTACAAGGATTTGAGTTCCACAAACAAAATTTGCGTCAATCAACACTTAGCACCGGTGACTCTCATGATAAAGCAATATCAGCAGGAAAAACTCTCTGGTAAAAAGTTTGATTTGTCTTCAATACTAAATAATCCTGGGCTAGTAGGTGTTTTTACTAATTTAGGAATAACATTAGGAGAAAATGGAGATTTCGCTTATTTACCCAAGCCCAAGGAGGCTTTATTAAAAACGCCTACTAATTTTAATCAAAATACAAACCCATTCAACAATATGCCAGGTGGACCGGGGCCTATGGAAGGGAACATGGGTATGATGAATATGCCGCCGATGGGTATGGGAGGTATGAATAATATGAATCATATGCACGGTTTCAACCAAAGTATGTCGGATCCGAGAGGCGGTCCAACTCCAGGTCTTCTAGGTATCGCGCCAAACATACCTCATAATTTTAACAATAATAAGTTTGGAGGTCCTCACAATTTTGGAAATATGGGATTTAATGGACCTCCTGGGAACGACTACAATTATAATATGGATAGTGATCAAAACTTTCAGCGGTTTCCTAACAGGGGCGGGCATCGAGGCCGGGGCAACGATAGATGGAATCGGGGGTCTTCCGGTAGGGGTCACAGGGATCGGAAGAATTTTAATGAAAGGGGTAATTGGAAAAATGATAGGCATTAACTGTTGTAAGTGTAAATAAATTATTTATAGTAACACATACCCTTCCACATATACATGATGTGATTAAGGTGATAATTATATTAGAAATTTTAGGCTAGTTAAGATAGCTCTTTTTATAATTTATTTTATTGTAATAGAGTAAGACTTTTGTGTACATGCTCTTTGTTAGTGTATATATTTTAAGAATTAAGTCGATTCAATAATATTTTTTATCTTAAGATTAATAATTAAAAAAATTATGTAAAAAAAAATGAATTACGTTCATTTTCAAAGTACTCATTATACGAGCCAAATGTTTTAAGACTGAGTGCAGGTATATGATTGAGTTTTTGTGTTTTTATTCTATATTATGATCAATATGTGGTGAAGTTAGTACTTGAAATGATACTAATATACATAGCCCATTTTGAGATAGTTGCCTTAGATCTCAAATAGAAGACAGAGCGACACATCATCATTTTCGCAATTAAGGTGATTCAAATATGTCCAGTAATGTTAACTGACTGAAAGCAATATGCATATATGAATTAAACATATTATTTGTATAAAACGTAATGTAGAGAAAGAAACTTTTGTTTATGTTTATGTATTAATAAAGACTTGTAAAGGCAAAAGCTACTGGACTTAAAATAAATTTATGTTTAATATCTAAATGTCTTAATTTAGCACCTTTATAGATATGTTATTTTGTCACGATGAATTCATTGTATCTTGAAAAATTTTTTTACAGACAAAAAAAATGACCATAAAGCTACGAACAATATGAATGGATGTTTTTCAGTAATCACGTATGTTTGGCAGAAAGAAAGGTAAGTGTGTCGTGCCAAAAACCAGGTGGATTATTACACGAATGAAACGTGATTTATGTACAACTTATTATTTATTTAATGCCTGTAAAATCGACGTAACAAAGTTAGAAAAATCGTTTTTCAATCGATTACCTCCGGATTTTACATTCACAGCCACTTGAGATACTTTCGAGAACGTTGACGCTGCAAGGACAATAATAATGTTATATTTATTACTTAATATATAATACTAGAAAAGAATAATAATATACATACACAAATTGAATGACTCCATATCCTCTTGGTCATCCGAGCAATTATAAAATACGACACATTGTTTTGCAGAAAGCTTTGCCTGGCTAACGAAGTAATTGTATAATAGTTCCATTTCCTTTGGTGCTGTGCTCACATTGTTTGATGAGCATACGAGTATGACCCCTTTTACACCAAGTCGAAGTGCAGGCCAGCAAGATTCAAATCTAGTAGACAGTGAGTTTTATAATGGTTACGAAAAAAATGCTTAACAAAGATTATTCTTCAAATAGTTGTTTATTACATATTAACAAAATCGTAAGTTTATTTCGTTAATATTGATTTATATTTATATTTCGTTAATATTGCTCTTATGAGCATTAGTTATTAGATTTGTGATTAAAATTTGTGACATAATCATGACAATCCATAAATTAATTAAAATAAATTTGACTTCTGAGGAGCAATGGGGTCTTTTGACTTTTTAATTATTATAAATAAACAATACCTACTATTTATTCTAATAGTAAAGTTAAAATTAAGTGAAATTAAGAGAATATTATAAATTCTAACATTAAATAACTACTAAGATATATATAAAAATTTTACAAATATTACTTGTGATCACCACTGCAGTCCCATAATTCGATATCGACCTTACATTGTGCATCATTTACATTAAGATGAGAAAGTTCAAATTCCACAATTCGAACTCCTTGCGTTGCTCGAGGAGTGATGGCTTCTTCAATGTTAACAGATTCTGATAAAAAATTCGCTATCACTGTTTTGCCGCTCTGGAATATCGGAATTTTATAATTATATAAGTAAACTAGCGACCCTTTTGCGGCTTCGCCCGCTTCTACTACTGGATTATTCATATAATGTATGTTTGCAAAGCACTTAACATTATGTGAAAATTACTTAAACCCTAGTGCAACCCGCATTTTCGTAGTTTCAATAAGGATTTTCCAATTGTTTTACACAGCAAGGATTTTTTTAGTAGGTACCGTAATTTTAAATCTGTGCTACTAATCTTTTCAAGTACTTATTAAAATATAT
>DWNA01003461.1:0-10047 GCA_018249835.1 Heliconius besckei
TTGCAATATTCAACATCTAAGGGGTTGTTTTTGGGGTTTAGTTTGTATGAAACTTTGTTACTACAAATGCTAGGAGTCTCAAATTTTGCATAGACGTCACTAGGACATAGTCATGGAAACGGAAATTAATAATAACATAGTTCAAGCGGGTGTAACCGCAAGTAGGCCGCTAGTATATATAAAAATATATATTGTATATGTTTAAAAATATATTTCAAATCTTTTACACCAGGCATATTGCATCCTCATAATTTTCAAACTCATGTTATGTTGTTAGTGTTAAATTGTTCCATTATAATTACCACAAACAACATTGAGTTTACAATTTTTTTGTACTTTTTTACTGCAAAGTCACTTTTAAATAGGATTCGCTCCTTTAGTTCCTCAGCTCCTAGCCACTTCGTAAGATGCTCTGTGACCGTTGAACTAAAAATAAATGATATGCCTTTTATTGCTGGCAGATTATTAATTTGCTTGAATATAGCTCCTGCTACATGTTGCGACAAGAATAAGAAATATTTTTTATATATATTATATATATTTAACTTAACTTTCTCAAAATAGGATAAACTTATAAATTAACATTCAAAAAATACATTTATTGTAATTAAATACTGATGTTCAGGTAATGATTAGTATACTAACCACTATACCACTGTATACAGTGGTTTACATATTTTTATTAAGTTTTAAAAATAATCAATGGTTACTCTACTTTTGGTATATATTTATGTAAAGAAATTTTACATTTTACATGTTACTATGGAGTTGGACTGGATCTTTACATGTTCAGCTGCACACGCTGACTCACAGAACACATTTACTCACTGCGCTGACTGACCACTCCATAGTTAGTACGGAACCATGGAGTGGCCAATCAGCGTGTGCAGCTGAACGTGAGCGCTCCAATCAGTGAACTAGTTTGCATAGTTCATCTGTGGGAGCACTCTTTTGAAATAGTTCATTCGTGAACTACACAAGGCTACTTTTAATAACTTGAAAGCAAAAAGTAATGTTAGAATTAAACATGTGATGCAACTATTACTACAAGAGATAGTGCAGTTGAGGAAAAGCAGTTTAGGCCAAGTAAAAGATGCATCATACTCAACAGCTGACATCTCAATGACACTATAACAGAGCTCTTCATGGTTGTTCTGTGCTATAATAACTATTTCATGTTTGAGTTTATAATTCAGCGGCCCACGCGCACGCGCACGCCGCGGCGGCGGCCGCGTCCGCCTACGACGCCAGCAAGAGCGCTTACTACCAGCAGGCTGCTGCGGCCTACCCTGCAGCAGCACCGCCTCAACCGCAGCCGGCGTACGACGCGACTGCCAAACCTGCGTACTCTACGCCGGCTACGTACGCACAGGTGATTTATACAACTCTTTTTAAGAGATTGGAACTCACTGCTGGAGTCTGTATTTCCTATGACATACAATAGGAGTTTTCAAAAACAGAATCAATAGGTACTTACTGGACAAGAAGGCACCATTGTAGACATACTTTTTAGCACATTTAAGCTTATTTACACATTTATTTGCAAATTTTTTACTTGTAATTTTTTTCTGTTTAATGTAGAGATTGCATATATTTCAATTTCCTACATAGTTTTTGTTTATATATATATATATATATTATAAGCCACAATTAACAAAGATTTTATCTTATAATTTTATTTAAATTATTGGTATATATAAGTGATGTTGTTTAGTATACAAATGAAATAAAAAAAGTAAATTTCAAAATAATATAAAATTTTGTGCCTCTTTTTTGAACTTATATGCTTATAATGTGTTCCTCTATAAATCCGTGGTTGTGTGTCAGTACGGGCAGGGCGGCGCGCGCGGCGGCGGCGGCGCCAAGGCGGCGTATGGCAGCGTGTACACGGCCACGACGGCCGCCGCTTCCTACCCCTCGCAGCCCTACTCGGCGCCCGCCGCGCAACCTGCCAAGCGTGAGTACACACACCCACACATATAGCCACTTGACTCTTCACTTACATTTGTTCTATGATGTAATGGACATCATTTTTATTCATCTAAGAAATAATATGTAGTGTTTGTTTACAAATTACAAAATGAAATATCATTTACATGGGTAATATACAAAATAAAAAGTATTCAAAAACTTAGCTCAAGCAAAATAACAAGTGCCATTTATTTATTTTGCAGCTTGTTGCTTGTAACCATTTTCAATTGTATTTTTGACATTTCAAATAACAAAATAAATAATAATCTTGTGTCTTTAATAATTAGATATGATATAATTGTTTTTTTTTAAGTCGAATAATATAGCAGCACTTCAGTAAAACACTCATTTATTTTGTAAAATTAGAATCAAGTGGCCAAGTCAAGTTATATTTTAACTTTGCATAACAAATTATAATATATATATCCCAATATTATACAAAATATTATTAATATTTACACATTTTAAATGAAACTATTTTAACCCTTTATACATTTTTGGAAACCCAACACTTCAAACACTACAATAGTCTGTGGTCACATGTGGTAGAAGACTGAGGCGGCATTTGTCTGTCATTTATTTTTTTTACTACAACTGTCTCCTTTTCTAGGATATTCAGCAGTATGTAGGATTCGTAAATGGCACTCACGGTATGTGTCGCACCTGCTACCTCAGGACAGTTCTTTTTTTTTCCTACTGTAGTTGGATTAAGACTTGGGATACTCTACGTTTCAGTCGTCGCGCTCCCGTTTGGTTATCCATTAAAGAGTGGGCCAGAGTGTTTGGGTGATTCGATATACGTTTTTTGTAGGATTCGATGTTTCGATGTGGGTACACGGTACCCACCGTGGGATTAGGGTAATTTTTATAGTGATGTTCTTCCTCTTGGTCCTGACAATAAAGTCAAGATCTCCATTCTCGCGAAACATGACCACTAGGTTACGGAATTTGTTGGTAATTTCCTACCAAGACTACGTAAACTATTTGTTAGGTTACTTGCCGCCGCCTGATACTCGGCGTTGTTACTCGTTTCGCACCACCCAGGGGACACGTGTAGGGTGAGTCTACGAAAAGATGGAAATTCGTCCTACTACGGACGCGAGTAACATACCCCCCACTGTCTGTCAGTTGACATAATTATTATATCAAACTACAGCCAGTATGTGAGGCAATTAAGAAATCGTGGCAGTAGTTTGATATAATAATTAAGTCAACTGACAGATGAATGTCACCTCAGTCCACCTATGACCATAATTAATCCGATTAAAATAGTTTCATTTAAAAAAATAGTTGATTATGCTTAACATAGGTATAATATTTTCATTTGCATTTTGAATATTTCTTATTTGTACTTTAGTTTACATTCGAGTTTATTGAATATTTCATATTTTAATTTATTTGCATAGCCTTTTTTAATTGCAATTTCTTAATATATGTATAACTTATAAAATGTCGTTTATATAAAAATTCCGAATTTTGTGATAATCTTATTTTAGCAACTTTACAAATAATATTCCATAGTTAGGATAGTAATTTAGTTTATTATATTAAAGAATAACAAAATATTCTATTTATTTACTTATTAAGCCTTAAGCTATATCCGTCCGTGAATATATTTGAAATATTATTAGTATTTTAACCCTTAAATGGGTAGAACACTATAAAAGTTTACTTGTGGTTATCTGTTCCATTTGGCTGTTTAGGGTAGAAATGTTTAGTCAGTATTAAGGATAAATAGTAAAAAATTAGCACACGAGTATGATACACGAGCTATGTAAAATTGAGGGGCGATCGCGCTGTGTTGTTGTAGAGACGGCTAACAGGGGCACCTCTGCTTATGATACAGCTCTCTACAACGCGGCGACCATGTATGTGGCGCAGCAGAACAAAACCGGCGGCGGTGGGTGAGTTCAAATTACCTACTTATACTATTATATTTAAGAACAGTGTCAGGGTCTCACTATAAACTTGGATGTTTGTGAACACACAATATCTCAAATATGGGTTGAGTTGAGTTGGGTTCAAGTGTACAGACAATACTGTAATGTAGGTAAATAGTGAATAATGGTTTAACGTTGTTCAATTAAAATTATATCTGTAAAAGATATAATTTTTTTGTAAATTTAAATTTAAAGAAATTTGTAAGTAATATTAACAATGTCAGTTGCAGTAAGAGTAATCGCTTAATGGTTAACTTTAGTCTCATCCTTGTCGCCAGTGGTTGGAAAAATTACAATAAGAGTGGAGTAGGTGCTGGACAGCAGCGGAGGCCCAAGCCTCCGCCTAAGGCACAGCAACTGCACTACTGTGACGTGTGTCGCATTTCCTGTGCTGGGCCACAGGTCAGTCAAAATTTTATATAGTAAAGTAAATCACCTTTACCAATCTAATAGTATAGGACAGGGGATATTGTCGTATTTTGAATTACTATTATTCAAATTCAAATTCAAAATATTCTTTATTCAAATAAACTATAAAAGCACTTTTGAATCGTCGAATGTACATGTCAACAAAAAGCTACCACCGGTTCGGAAGGCAGTTCTGCTGAGAAGAACTGGCAAGAAACTCAACAGTTGCTCTTTTCAAAGTCAATGGTATATTTTACTATTACATAAGCTGGCAGCTGTCCTGCCTGACATTCAATAGACATTAATTCCATACATGTTTATCTTCTAAATATTCTTGAACAGTGTAATAAGCTTTACTTGTTAGATTTTTTTTTACAGATATTTTAAATTTTGGTAGTGGCAAACTAAGAATACACTGCGGAATTTTATTATATACACGTATACTCATATTAATAATCAAACCTCTGTGGTTGTACTGAATGTAACTAGCTAGTTTTAATACCGTTAACACATGACATTCTGAAGATGCAATAAATAAAAAAACTAGTTCCCGCCATTTTTCAATTGTTTTTCAAGCAAGCAAAATGAATGTATGTGACGGAGAAATTCGGTACATTTGAAAGTTTTATTACAAAAAAAGGTAAAAATGCCACGAATGCCGTTAATAAAGTTTCTGCGGTTTAGGACCTAATGCGGTATTAATAAAAAGAGCACAAATGTGGTTCAAGCGTATCAAGTCTGGAAATTTTAGTGTGAAAGATGAGGTTCGCTCTGGACCTGGTGTCACAGTTAAAATCTGTGTCATCTTTGAGAAAGTGGAGCAAGATCGACATATTAGTAGCTACGACATTGCTTAAGAACTGGACGTTGATCATAAATCAATTTTACGTCATTTACGAAAGTCTGGGTACAAGAAAAAACATGACATTTCGTACCACATGATCTCACTGAGAGAAACCTAAAGTAACAATTCCGAACCATTTCTCAAACAGTTGATTACGGGTGATGAAAAGTTGGCTACTTACGATAAGAATAGACCCTGCCGGACCCGGCCCGGCCTGACTCGGAACAAAGTGATGCTTTATGTGTGAAGGAATCGTCTGCTATGATCTCTTGCCACCGGGTAAAACTATCGATTCTGACCTCTACTTTTAGCAACTGATGAGGTTAAAAAAAGCTATTGAGAAAAACCGGCCGGAGCTGGTGAATAGGATGGGCGTCGTGTATCACCATGACAACGCCAGACCGCACTCATCTATAGCACGCACGCAGCAAAAATTTGGAGAGCTTTGCTGGGATGTGTTGATGCATCCTCCCTATAGCTCTGACCTTGCTTCATCAGATTTCCACCTGTTACGGTCATTGCAGAACCATAAAACTAACTTCAAAAGAACACTGAACACTACCTGTCAGTTAATTAAAAAAAATAATCAAAAATCTCAAAATATCTACCTTAATGGGATCATGGCACTACCCATAATATGGCAACAAGTCATCGATCAAAACGGCACATACATATTATACATAAATAACAAATGATACCTATAAAAATATATTTTCCTGTGTATGATCAATACTATAATACCGACCTTATATGGAAATAGATTATATCATTGTATATAAACAAGATAAACTAAAGTCTGATTTTGAATTAAATTATGGGATAATAATATTTATTAAAATATATAAAAGCAAATTACAGGAGAATAGTTTTGACATAAAGTGTAACATGTGCAGACATACAAGGAGCACCTCGAGGGGCAGAAGCACAAGAAGAAGGAGGCGGCCGTAAAGCTGGCGGCGGCGGGTGGCGGCGCGGGCGCGGGCGGAGGAGCGCGCGCGTGTGGCGCCTCCGCGTTGCGCTGCGAGCTGTGCGACGTCACGTGCACAGGCGCCGACGCCTACGCCGCCCACGTCCGCGGCATCAAGCATCAGAAGGTGGTCAAGTTGCACACCATGCTGGGCAAGCCTATACCCTCCACTGAGCCCACCAAGCTGCAGCCAGGTATAGCATCTCCCCCTCACACCCCCACACCCCGCGCGCCCCGCACGCCACATCTGTATTGCGGCCTGCGGACCGTCGGTCAGCTCTGTTTGAGCTTTCAAGTCTAATTTTCTCGTTAAACTTTACACTCGGTACAGATATGGAGTGTGAGTGTGGGCCTTTTTTTATTCACATTATTTTGATTTCATTCACCCTACTAAATTGAAATATAATTAAATATGTTGACATGCCATATTTATGAAATATATTTTTATAAAGTTATCAATAATCAATTGAAATTTTTTGTGGACCAACACATGTATGCACACAAATATGAAAGTTAATTTTGAGATCCCAATTATAGAAAAAGGCCTAAAAATACACAATATTCCATGTATGTATGCGAGAGAGAGAAAATTGGACTTCTGCTCATAGCCAAAAAGAGCGTGGCGGGACCGCCGGTAGTCGCGTTCGTGGCGTCCGGGGGGCTGAGCACCGTGTGTCCCGCAGACGCGCCCGACGACGTGCCCGACGACGACGAGCCCGAGGTACAGCCCGTGGGCCTCGACTACATCGAGGAGATCCGCGGAGACGACGGCAAGGCGCTCAGCTTCAACTGCAAGCTCTGCGACTGCAAGTTCAACGACCCTAACGCCAAGGAGATGCACATGAAGGGCCGCCGCCACCGCCTGCAGTACAAGAAGAAGGTACGTCGTCACCCCCACACCTCACCCAACACCCTCCATACACACCCGTCCAGTGATTACCAAGTAAAAGGTTTGAGGCACTTGTCGAGCCTGGTGGCCTTGCGCCGCCAAGAGATCCGAGCGTCGCATGATAACGAAATACAATGAGGACGATCATACATTCACATAATCGCTTTCTTTAATTCAATAAATTTATTGAATAAGGTACATACTTTATATTATATCACAGGTGCAACCTGACCTGGAGGTGAAGGTGAAGCCGTCGATGCATCAACGCAAGCTAGCGGAGGCGAAGGCCCAGCGTATGCTCGTTCGCGATGAAATGTGGGCGCGTCGCCGCATGATTGACGTTAGTGTTTGATATTTTTCCCTTTTACTTCCACATAGCAGGATAAAGGAAGAGAATCTCGCTATGTTCTTTCTTGATACTTTTCGCCTTTAGTGTGCCGGAACTGAACGCCGCACTATATCAATATAATTACTGTATGTATGTATTATAATTTATTGTATTATAATTTAATTGATATATTATAATTTTGTAGTATTTAATATAAGTAATTATTACTATTGTTACTTTTATATAGAGTGGTGAAGAAGAAGAACGTGTGTACTGGGAAGGCGCAGATTGGTGGCGCGGACCACATCATCATCACCATCATGTGAGAATTTAATTTATGAAAATAGTTTTATTAATATCAAAGTAACTTAAAGGGAATATGTAAAGACGCAATTCTTTTAATGATATAATATAAAAATGTATATGACCGTCAAGCATTGTACCTCAATTTGTATTTTAAAAATAATAAAATACTTAAACAACATTTTATTTTTCTTGCGCAGGGCATGGGTATGGGCTACGGTCCCGTAGGACGCCGCCCCGAGACGTCGGACGATCGCCACGTGTTGGCCAAGCACGCGGACATCTACCCCACGGAGCAGCAGCTGCAGGACATACAGCGCGCCGTGTCTCACACCGAGAAAGCTCTCAAGTCGCTCTCTGACGCGCTCGCTGATCATGCCAGACCTAAGGTACAAAATTATTTAGTACTTAAATAGTTTTTGACATTGTTCTTAAGGAACAAACATACGAGAGTAGGTCCAAAAGTTTGTGGAATGAAAGGGATCTAAATGAAATGAAACAATAAATCTATTTTTCCTTTTCAACATAATCACCCTTAAGCTGAATACATTTATTGGATTTATGAATTATTTTTTCTAAACCGTCGAAATATTTTTTTTTTCTTTCGCTTGAAAAATGGGTCAAAATTGCCTCCTTCACCTCATTGTTCGAAAAATTCTCTCGAAAAATTTCCTTCCCCTTAAGTCTTTTTTTTAAATTGGAGAACAAATGAAAATCACTAGGGGCCAGGTCTGGATGGTGGGTGGACTGGTGATTCGAAGCCGTGCGTGTGCACAGCAGCCATTGCAACTCTGCTCTTGTGAACTGGTGTGTTACCTTGCAAGCAGAACACACTCTTAGCCAACTTTCCTCGACGTTTTTCTATGATAGCCTCCTTTAATTTGTTTAGTATCGACGCGTAGTATTCTCCGGTTATGTTTCAGCTGTTTTCGTTGTAAACAATCAGTATTATGCCCTCACAATCCCAAAAAACAGTTGCCATCAACTTTCCTGCCTGTTGTGACACCTTGAATTTCTTTGTGGGTTGTGTGCCCTTTTTATGCCATTGCATGGACAGGAGTCCATTTTTCCTTATCCTTTTGACTCAGGCAGGCTCTAAGTGATGGACCCATGTTTAATCTCCAGTAACAATTTGTTCCAACATCTGTGCTGGTTCATCTCCACACAACTCCAATTAACGCAGATAACTGTTTTATCTTCAAACGCGCGTACAGTACAAGTTTTTCCACTTTTTCGATTATGTCTGATTTGGTGGCCTCAACTGGCCGTCCAGAGCGGGGATCGTCTTCAATCGACTCATGGCCATGTTTAAAAAGACCATGCCACTTATAAATATTGGATTTTGCAGGGCAATCCTCCTCATGGCTTTCATTACATTTAAAATGGCCATTCTTTCCTTGCTTGGTAAGGAATTTTATCACGGCACGGTGTTCAATTTTTTCCATAGTTTGAGTTTTCTTCCGGATTGACTTGTTTGCAGGCGAGTGTTAGTAAACGTATGTTAGTAACGTATGACGTATCGTTGAATCTCTTAGGCTGGGCGGATGCCCTCGCCGTGGTTTCTGGCGGCGGCCATTACTATGACGTAAGAGGGCTGAAATTCTATTTATATGTAATGATGAGTCCCCAAGTAGTATGACATTAAGCGAGCGCCCATATCCCCACTCCATCCTCTTCATTCCACGAACTTTTGGACCTCCCCTCGTACAAAAGAATAATTAGGCCAGCTTGGTCGTAATTATGTAAGATAAGTATTTTTGAAAGATTGCTACTTTTTTCCTTAAATTAAGAAATTAAAATTGTGAATTATATGTAGGGTGTTGTACCACCAAAAGTTCCAGTTAAACCTGAAGAAAAGAAAGAAGAAAAACCAGAAGGAAAAGAAGATGGACGTGACAATCAATTGTAAGTAATTATTTTCTAATTAATTAACTTATTGGTTTATGTTCGAAAAATCGATTAAATTATATAGAATTTAAAGGGCAAACAACAAAAAGTTATGTTAACTTTTGTATAAACAATGAATCAATAATTGACCACTTTACTACAGGAAGCCCGCAGCTTCGCCTGCTTATTTGTACCCTTAGGAGTAAATTCTATAAAACCACAAAACACTTGATCAATGAAATATTTTTAAGAGTCTGAAACCGTTTCTAAAAAAAAAATTGTTTTAAAAATCGATGGCAATTTGAAAAAAAATCTAAACAATGTTTAATGTTTTTCCTATTTCATCTCTTTAGGGTTAAAATTTTTCAAAATCCCTCCCAAAGTCAAAGTCAAAGTCAAAATATCTTTATTCCATAAAAATGCTTAACATTTACTTGGACATGTCATAAAGTAAAAAAAAAAATGCAAATTAAAAATAACAAAAAAAATGTGCAATTTTGACTTGAAAAA
>DWNA01003462.1:0-10046 GCA_018249835.1 Heliconius besckei
TTAGCGTTGAAAGTTTTTCATAAGTATTTCATTAGTCAAATTTTAATGATTAGTGATTATATTATTTATTATTATAATCAGTGCTAGACGAAATGGAGGGGGCAGCGAGTATCGATGCTTTGAAAACGCGGTCCTTACCCGCCTTCCTTCGACCAAAGCCTCGTCCGCTTTCTACTGAGGATGATCTACACCAATTATATGCAAAAGTAAGATTATTTTTTAATAAGAAATATATTCATTATAATAATCTATATAATATGATTTTATTATATTGAATATGTAGCTTTATGTGTACCTATGCGTAGTGAAAATATTAAGTATTTAATTTCCTCGAGTGGAGCTTGCCTTCTGGAGAGTGTGGATCAGTCGCATCTTTAGATACGAAATGTTTAAAAAAAGATTAAATAATTTAATTCCAGGTGAATCTAAGCAAAAAATACAAGAACCGCATGCGCAGCGAGCACGCCGCCATCATAGCGCTCAGTAAGTCGCACAGTCAGTTTTTTGACGCCGACGCCGTTATAGTTTATGATCAACGCACTGCCCTATAAAATTACATACTATCTACTAGTGATGTAACCAAATCACGATCATTGGCATTCGCATTTGCAAATACTCCGATAAAAATATTTGAAAATAATATTAAATTAATTATTTTTCTTGTCATTTCTAATTTTTTATTAGAAAAAGTAGCTTTACCTCGTAATCATATTTTCACCCTTAAGTTTATCATTTGGTATTATTTATTTCTGTTATGGGTAATAAATCGTTCATTCAAGGTCATTTGAACTTGGGGAACAAAAAACTCCCTCTACCTTCAAGCCATAGACAGTTGACGTCAAATAAAAAAAAAACCAGAATATTTGCTTTCGCATTTCTATTTACAAATGACGGCAGCAAGTACTTGCATTTACGAATACTTGAAAGATTACATTCGTTACCTCTCTACAACCTAACTATATCTTGTACATACACAAGAGACAGTACCAGTAGTGGTACTACTAGAAGTGACACTGCTATCAGAACTTCTACTGCAAGAACTACAATTGTACCTAGGTTTTTCATTTACGAGTATATGCTAGAAAATAGGATGCTAGGTGTGTACCTATACAAATATTTCATGAAATTGTTTTAAAAGGATTGTTCGAGTTATTTGTAATAACATACTTACATAAAGTGTTCGAAAATTCTCAAAATATTATCGAATCTCATTTTTTTATTTATATTATATTTAAAATAGTTTCATTGGACTTATATATCTTGTTAATAACTTAGCTTTATACTTCTATTTCAATGTTACCCAGCAGTAATAGCTTAGCTAGTAAATTATAAAGAAATTAAAGTGATCGTAAAAATTGAGACTGTTTGTAGCTTATTTAAAAAATAAGCATCATTTAAAGTGTTGTTTATTTTTATTCGCCTGAGCATTGAGCAAACATGGGATACGAACTCGCGGCCTCCTCGGTAAAATGGACACTATAATGACCAAATTAGGTAAATTATATACGGAGGACCAAATTTAATTGAAATTGCTTATAATAATCAAATATGGGTCCCTCGTAGACTAGTAAAATTAATTGTTGAATGTACTTGAAAAAATTGAAATGTAGCAATTTTGACTTTTGAAACAATATTTGACGAAATCAAGTTGAAACGTAGCGATTTTTAAACAATTATAAAGGAAGCCATTTTGTAATCGCCTAAGACAATACGAAAGTGAATTGTTTATTGTAGCGCTATACCTAGATTTAGCTAAATTCCTTCCATAGTATCTTTTTCTCTATTTTTCTTGTATAGTAGGTTTTGGGAAATGAGATGTTGACGTTATTTAAAATTCTTTATATATATTTTTTTATTTAAAATTACTAGAGACTAAGGACAGTAATTTATGACGTCGCATTCTTTTATCCAACGATTTGTTTTTGTCATCACCACTTTAAATGAGACCACAGTTTTAACTATTCCATAAAAGCCTAATACAATTGAAAGAAATTTTGTCAAAAATGAAAAAGTGTTTTTTTTTCAGACAATATAATTAAAGGATCTTTCTTTATATATATAACTATTTTGTATTTTTCTTAATACTATATGTTCTGATGATAAGATTTAACCTATTTAAATTAAAATATAAAGATTTTATTTAAAGTCAATATCTCTTACAACATATCAATTAAGATTTACATGATATACAATAAATTTATAATATCGAATCAGTTAAAATTACAATAATTCATAGACAAGTTTTTACCAATAGTCAATATAAAAAAAGAAATTGGTAAAGATGTGATTTTTTATCATGTGATATAAGTATATACTTATATGTAATTAGAACTAAATTGTGGCCTAATTGAAATGTTCGTAGGTTTTTCGCATGCGTCGCAATTAATAAATATTATAATATAATAATTTTTTGTAAAGTTGATATGACGGCAGTTTCCTTCAATTTATTTCGAAGTATCGAGTTCGTATTTTTTCTTTAAAGCATCCAAGAAAAGTAGAATTATTGGTAGGTGTTACCAATAGTACCCTTTTACATTTTTTTCACATTCTTATTGAATTTCTTAATTCTCATATAAGCAGTTATAATTATACGCACATATAAACGTCAATTACCGTTTAAATGATAATACTTTCTATGGCTCGTATTTATAAACCACTCTTAACCCTAAGATCTATCTTGAGAGAGATCTTGAAATGCCGTTTTCAATCATAGGTCATTATCTATCTAAGATCGATCTCATAGTTGAGAGCTATTTATAAATACGGGTCAAAGTGGTAGACGTAAGTAATCGGCCGCAGGTACTACTACTAAATACTAGCTACTTTATCGATAAATGGACTATCGTATACAAAAAGATTTTTCAACCAACTAGTTCCTGAGATTAGCGCGTTCAACAAAAACTCTTCAGCTTTATATTATTATATAAACGTTGAAGGATAATGCCGTTTTATTTCAGCTTCAATACAAGTAACAGGTTTAAGTATTTATTGTAGTACATACTTAGTTGTAAAAACATTATATAGCTAGTTGAAATGTAAGGTTTTGAAAAGGTTTACGCGTCCTCCCCAACTAAAGACGGGGGAAATTTACTAACGAATTTTGTATTTTAATGTAACGCATAGTTAAATATTAAACGTTGCCATGTTGTATCATAATTTATTAGTGTATGGGAAAATAAAATAAATATATATAGTTTAAAAAGCAGTTTAAAATGTTTTTTAATAGGTTAGTTTAATTTAGATATTTTAAAACTACCACTCAATTCAACTTAAGTAGCTCAATTTTCTTAAAAGTAGCGGAACCTTAACCTCGTTATTTAGCAAACATTTTAAATCACAACCAATATGTATGTATAATATATATGTATATTCTGTTAGTAAAATTATAGGCTTATTTACAACAATAGATTCTTTAAATGTTGCCATATAAATATAATTTATATTTAATTTAATATACTTATAAAACACTTTATATTTGTTTACGTCAAATGTAATTTTTAAAGGTTAGTGCTTTATTTGTGAAGATTTTTCTATTTGTTGGTTATTTTAAATATTTTATATTATACAATTTACATATGAAACCTATGTTAAGTAGAAAAATACTTAAATAATATCTATGTATAATTATTTATTTTTTAAAGCTTTGCTTACATATTTACGGTCCTATTGTAACTAAGAAACAATTTCCGAAAATTATTACTTATTACCAAATGGACTTGCACTGGATTTGTGAAAAGATTGATCATTTATAGTTCTGGATTTGTTAAGCCATGAACCAAATGGGTTCACATATTAAAATTTGTCAATAGGTTACTGTCGGTCTTTTGTAAAGGTATTTAATTACTGAAGAGTAGGTATATTCTACGGTATAACAACATTTATGGACCGTAAATGTTTTTAATATAAAAATAAGGAATGCTTTAAAACAAAAAATAAAAATATATTACAATAGCTTTAGTATCGACACGCTCAACATCGCCAGCAGATGCTGTAAATAAAGGTGTAAGCTCAAAAGCCCAGCTCCTGGGCTCTTGTCTAGGGGCCCTAATAGTTTCGTTAGCAGCTAGCGACGCCATTATTGTCTATGATAACGAATTTTATCTGTGTACTTCTACTTGTATATGTTTTTTGTAATGAAATAAAGATTTACGTATATATTTTTGTATTATTGCTTAAATTAACTTTATCGTAAAAATATGTGTTAACAAAAAGATAAAAAATATATACCTATTACTTATACAATTTTTTTGGCAGCTTCACGCTGTCCCTTATATAACAGGGTAGGCAGAGGAAACCTGGTGTTAAGACAATCCGTTACCCGCTCGAGGCGTCGTGGAGCAGTAGTACAAATGTGACTGTGAAGTTGAGTAAATGCGACGAGACAAAGCGCGACGTTGAGTTCCGCCACTCAACACGCAATGGGGAACTGATGGGTATGTTTTTAATAAATAATTATTAACTTCAAAATATTTGAATTGGCAGAAGAATATTAATTTTCGCTACATTTCTTTTACTTTGTTACTTTATTAAATTAGTAGAAAAATTACACATTCAATTCTATTTCTCTCACGAATACGAATAAATTCTCCATTTATTTGTAACAAGGTTTATTGCCAATAAGTGGTAACCACATAATAAATAGAAACCACATAAAAAATGTACCTTCAGAATAAAAGTTAGCCTTTTGAGAAATCTTTAGATTTCCTAAAGTTTTATGATGATTAAGTATACTTATTGCTTAAGCTATATAATAATTATAAAACTTTAGATATTCTAAGGTTGTATGGTGCCAAAAGCTTTCTGTAGTCACTTTTTAGCTAATAGTAGGCGGCACCTAGTAGTAGGCTAAAAAAACTCAAATCATTACTTTAAAAACTCAATTCTCTGAGTTAAAATAAAACGCTTACGTTTACAGTTATATCCTTTTCTACTGAGCCACAATGGCCTCAACTCAAAATAATAATACTAATATAAACACTAAACAAAAGAACGACAATAAAACATCATTTAAACATTAAACAAAAAATGAGAAAAACAAATTTAAAGAGCTTAATTAATGGTCCTAAAGCTAGAGAGCGTGGGGTACGTCTTGAGTCGTAGGAGTTCCAACTCGGTCTGCAGCAGCACGATGCGGGTGTGGTTGCTCTGCACTTCGCGGATGAGCTGACTGCGCTGTACTATCGACTCCATGCTGGAAAGGTAATTGTGGTATTTCATAATAAAAAATAAATATATGGGAATTTAGCTTAACGTTGTATCCTGTACATAGCATAAACTATACATCTGAGTATATGGTTTAAATTTCACCTATATCTTCAAGCATTTCCGAGATATAGTGATCTTTTTTTTCTTAAAACAGATACGGAACCCTAAAAATTGTTAAAATAGTGTTGCAAGATGCATATTCCAGACATAATAGGTATATTGACAATTATATAAAGATGAGGCTGGTATCTTTGTCAGTTAGTTTTGAAATAAGAAATATCTACCGTTTCTTAAATATCCTCCTGATTCGAATAGGCTCGAGAGGGTCTTCGTGCAGTTTCTTCTCAGAAACTTTTACATTTAGCGTCACTATCATTTTTTCCAGATTCTGGGCTCGGCCTTCTAATTCAATAATTTTTACCTAAAGAAGAAAACATTTAGATATTAACGGACAATATTATTGAGAAGTTATGATTTATGGTATATATTATAGTGAACACTGTGATTACAGATTAAAATATTATATAAAGTTTTGCACACATACTCGTATATATTTTTTATCTTTATATCGGTAGGCAGAAAAAATATCATCAAGTACACCACGACTTAAAATAAAAATTTATAAAATCAATACATATAATGGTTTCCACATATAGATGTGGATTTGATAGCAAAACTCACCTCCAACTCCTCAACTCTATGTATTTGCTCGTTAAGTATCTTGTTGACTGACATCTTGGAAGCTTCCATTTCCTTTTCCATTTTGACATAGTCCTGCTCGTCGGTGTAACCGAGCTCTTTATTCTTCAGGTAGCTTTGTAGTTCTTTAGGTACCTAAAATAGTAATCTAATGATGCTCAAACGTGGTATTAAAAATGTTGTGTTATTATTTTATATTGCAACGAGGCAAAGTCAACTCAACGGCGTTGAGTTCCGTCTCTCAACATGCAATTCCTCAAGAATTCGACGGAAAGTGGGGAACGGAAGTGGGAAACGGAACGTAATGAGAAATAAAGTGTCTGGACGTGGGGTCCCCAAGTTCCCTCTGCCTACCCTGTTATGTGCGGAATGCAGTATGAAGCTAAAAAATATATCTAATAACGTTATAATTGAATGTTACCTTTAGTCTTTGATAGGAGTAGAGCTCTTGTTCCATGTGTCGTAGTTTCATCTTCGTTTGCGCGTGTTCCCATTCTTTCGACAAAATACCTTTACGGAAGTCTATTTGTTTCCTCATCATTTTTAATTTCCATTCTCCTACTTTCTGATATTAAAAACAAAATAGAGATTTTCGGTACTGTCAAATATACATTTATAAATAAGACTAATTATTGAAAAATTTAATAACAAAATTTAAAGCTTGTACTTTTTTAAAAAGTTTTTTTTTTATTTTTGTATTGATTCTACAAAATTTTACAAAAACAGTTTTACTTATTTTCTGGTATGATAGTTTAAATATTGATTAATAAAACAGCATCAATTTTTTTCGCATATGAAATCTACCTTAGACAGGAGAACTTAGTGTTTCATTTCTTTGTTTCGCCCGAATTATAGACATTGCGTATTAAGAGGCGAAATTGAACACTGCTGTGCTTAAAAATATTGTTATAAGATTATACCAATATGACTTCATTGACTTTGTCTATCTCCTCTCGCGGGATGAGGGTGGCGTCCTCGTAGTCCTCCATATGGCCTGTCGTTATAATCTCTACTTGTCCTGCTGGCAGCACTAACTGCAATGAATGATAATTTGAAGATAAGATAATTATCTTTGGGTAGCGAAAAATCTCCTAACAGGGATGCGAGCAACAATGAATTGCAACAAACAAGAATTTCGACGTGGCTTATTTGGTAAGAGCTCTTGGACGGTTTTCAAGACGCAAAAGAACAAAAATAATAATAAATAGAGTTCTATTTTTAATTACCTAAATATTTTTTTAAATTCAAAAGGCTTCTAAGCTTTAATAGATTTAAATATGCTCATCTTCTTACTACTAACTGTTTACCTGCACATCATTGTTCCTGGCGCGCAGCTCGACGTCGCGGCGGTGCTGCGCGAGCATGTCGGCGGTGCGCGCGAGGCGCAGGCGGCGTGCGGAGGCCGCGGCGCGCCACACCGACGCTGTCTGCTCCACATACGACATCTCCTGGCCCAGAGCTCGCATCTGACGAGATGGGGTTAGAAATTTTTTATTCAATGTATGTTTCTCTTCTCTTTAAGATATAGAGATTACGCTGTAAGCCGCTCAGGCTTTTAATGTTATTAAATTTGACGTATCTCAGACAAGCCAAAGTAAGCAAATAAGAAAATATTTTTTATACTCACTCTGATCTCATTCTCAATTTTAGCGCGACGAAGCTTACACATAGTGACCCATAGCCCCTCATCCATTACAGGGGGCATGTTGCTTATTTGATCCAACACCTCAACACTACAAAGTCACGCATTTTGGTAAAAACTTGATCTAAACCACTATTCGTTCTATTCAATATTAAATACTTATATAAATTAAGTCGTCGTACCGCAGGGGCACAAGCGTGTGATTCTAAACGCAATAGTTGTGAGTTTGATTCCCACGCGGAGAAAGGAAATAATAAATATTTTCATTTCCTTGCTCTGTTAACGAAAAGCGTTGCGTCGAAGTTCCACCATTCAACAATTCGAAAATTTGGAGGAAACTGGAAAACGAAAGTGTCGTAATGGGAACGAAATATTTTAACACTAGATTCATAGGTTATTTCTGCCTACCCTGCTATGAGCGGGATACAGCGTGAAGCTAAATAAATAAACAAATATAAATAAGTATAAACATCCAAATTACCCTTTAAAATATTCAATGCAGTCTACATGAAGAAGAATAGGACGGACTCCAGTGAGGACCGCATTCGCTAGATCATTGAGGACTACTGGTATCATTGTAGCTCTTTGATACCATTTTGGCCTTTTCCTAAAAAAAATCAAAAGTAATTGACAAACTGATAGACAAACTACCTAATTATATACTTTATATTTATTTGCTTATAACTTTTTTTTACTTGTCTCAAGTTTCATACGTAGTAGGGTAAGTAGAGACAATTTAGAGTCATGGGCGTAGGAATAGCTGCCTTATTCCTACGCTTAGTAGTCCTACTTGAGATATTTTACTAACAAAAAGTTAACTCTGCTACTATCAATCCCCCTATTTACTATTGATAGTCCCTACTATCAATAGTAAATGGAACTTTAAATAACATCTGTTAGTTCAAATGTTTCCATCTTTGTGCAACAAAAGCAATACTTACTTGAAAAACTTATAACACTGATCAACAATAATGGGCGATAGATCAGCAAAATGATTCTTAAAAGTCCGATCCAAGTACTTGTCTTTGGACGCCAGATTATCGTACACCGACTGACATTCTTCAGTTTGTTCTTGTATCAGAATGAGATCTGTTTGCAGAACTTCCTGTTCACCCTCAAATTTCTTTATGTCTTCCCTGAAATTGAGGTTCAGAATAAATACGTGAATACATTAGTAGGGATCTATCTCTTCCTAAGAATAGAATCTATATATACTACGTAATAATTAATCATTTGTATAATAGTACCTCATCTCTTCTAACTTTTCAGCCATTTCGACACGATCCAAATTAGTTCTACGTAAGCGCATCAGGTTTAAGTTTTCTTGTCCAATAACGGAGTCAGCTTTTAGTTTGGTTAACCACATTTCTTTTACCTGAAAATCAAAATAAAGGATTATTTTAAATTTTAAGAGTAAATTTTAATAAAGTTTCTGGAGTGGGCACAGACCACCTGGCCCCGCCCATGACTCTTATACTCGCATGATATTACCTTATTATTGAATTTCACAATTCCTTCGTTAAGCACTTGCGACAACTTGGCGTATTCTGCATGAAGCATTTTTCTATACTTGTCGCGTTCTTCATTCCTGAACGCAACTTTAGCTTCATAATCAAATACCAATCGTAGTTCATCTTCATTGAAATTTTCTGGATCTTTTTCTAACTTTAAAATAAATAGAAAAAAATTAGTTCTTTTTGTGAAATATATAGAAATTTATAATTTATGGTAATTTTTAGCTAAAACATAATTTCAGATAATTGAGGCATAACAATCCACCGGTTTGGCCTGAGAGCTGGCCTTATTTAATTGAAAGACATTTGGTTATCATGGGTCGAATTCCCACTTCATACTTTTACTTTTATGAATAGGTAGCAACGCAGTGTTAGATTTGCCACCTTTTTGAACTGAACTGCTGGACTGAATAAAATATTACAAAAGAGTGAAGAGATATGGCTGAACGTAATGAAATTATTAATTATAACAATGAAGTATATACAAACTACACATAAAGTAGATATACAAACCATACAAAGCGGTTTTGGTATAGGTTTCTTGATCTCCTCATGCCACAACTTTTCGAGGACACCGTCCATCATGTACATGAGGGCGCGCTCCTTGAAGTCGTCCTTGGGCTTGGGCTCAGGTGGTGGGATGATCACTTGACTTGGACTTATGTAAGGCTCTATGCTACACTGTTAATTAAAGTGTATTTTACTAGCAATTACTTAGAAAAAAAAATAAACAATAAAGTAGTTCCATTAAAATAAATAAGCATAGGTATATTACCTCTTCCGGTTCAACTGTAATTAGCTTTAGTGGTTGTTCTTCTTGTCGCCAGTCAGGATTTCGAATCTCAATAGCCAAATGGTGAAAGCTACCACGTAAATCCGAGAGTTTGTTCAATTCTAAGTGCATATAATAATCTTTAAATTTCTTGGGAATTTTTCTTACATGCAGTATGAAACATTCTATCCAATTAATCTTTTAATTCTTTTAC
>DWNA01003463.1:0-10046 GCA_018249835.1 Heliconius besckei
AGAACCAAAGTGTAGCTTAAATTAATTATAAACAGCAAATAATTACATAAAAATTAACAATAGTTCGAAAATGTATGAAAATTTATAAAACCGTCAACGTCTTCTGCCCGTTCGCGTCGGTCATACTCATACTATGCCGCCCGTAGGCTAGGTCATTTGGAATCAGTGATATCTCCTTTATTATTTATTAGAATGTTATACAGTAAACTATAATTTCGATCTAGATAAAATGCTAAAAGTGACTATTATATTTATATCCATAAGGATGAATATCAAAATGTCGCGGTAACGGTCGCGTAGCGACGCGACGGTAGTTATTCACATGGCAGAATAAATTGCATATCAAATTAGAAAGTACTTTAAAATATATTAGTACATATGTGTAATGTAATGTTATACAGCCTATAGCACTTCTGAAGAATGCAGCTTCCATACAAAACAAAAACAAAGTAAATCGGACCAGTAGATCCAGAGATCTTAGCGTTCAAACAAACAAACAAACAAACTCTTCCGCTTTATTATATTAGTATAGATTAAATCTTTTACAAATATATATTACTTGTATCAAATGTTACTAAGTTTTATAATAATAATAATAAAATAAGAACTCACTTAGGCCCTTCTGTAAAAACCGGCCCGCCTTCAGAACCCAACGCGGTAGCGGCATCAGTGAGTAGAAGCGATGGCCTCTTCCCAACCACACCGCAGACTGCACCACGAGTTACTGCGTTCAAGAAAACCTGGAATATAATAAATTGTTGATTATAGAACAGGTGCAAAATTAAAAGTATTTTAATTTTCTGGCTCAGTAAAAGAAAATTCCTTAAAAAATAACGTTCTCTCTAAAAGAAAGTTATGGCTAAAACCACTCGTTTAAATAACCTTTTAAACAATAAAAAAAGTAATTTAAAATCGATTCATCGGCTTAGGAGTTACGATGCCACATATACACACATACAAGCAGGTCAAACGTATAACATGAGTGACTCTGTAAGTACCTCGCAGCCGAACGGCGTTGAGTGCACCTGTATGCTCGTCCCTCGTTCTGGAGGCGGCCGCACCATGTCCAGCAGCTCGGAGAGCGGCCTTAGTGTTTTGAAACCTGGAATGTAGCGTTAAATTGGAATTTAAAACATATCAATTAAGTGTACAATTAAAATATATTTAACATTAATCAGTTAAATTTTCTAATTGTTGAGTGAGTTTTTTCTAATTTCACGCTGTAGGGGAGGCAGAATCTAAAAATCTAGTGTTAAGACACTCTGTTACCATTGATTCAGCCGTCGAAGTGGCGGAACTCAACGTAGCGCGTTGCCTCGTTACCACAGTGCGTAAATAAAAATATTAAATATTTCATTTCTCCGGGTGGGAATCGAACCCACAACCATCTAATAGTCATACCACATGGGTGAAATAAGAATATTATTGATTTCTCCTATTATATATGAAAAAATATACTCACTTCTATTATCACTTTCCAAATCAACAAGAACGAACACTGAGAGTAAAGCTTTGCCGAGTTGCGTCTGTTTGTCCATATCACCGTCACGGTGGCCGATGGTCCAGCTGTACAGGATGTCGTTCACACATCGGTCCAACACTGGGCACTGCCATACATGGCATATCCTGGGATGGGCAAAAAAAATTGAGATAAAAAGGAGATAAAAAGATATTATGAATTAATTCCTTGCTTTGATAAAAAGACAAATCGCGGTGGTGAGTTTTGCCATTCAACACGCAATGTCTTGGAAATTGGGCGGAAATGTAAGGAACGGAGTGCCTTAACACTAGGTTCCCTCTGCCTATCCTGCTGTATGCGGGATACAGCGTAAAGCTAAATATATAATGGAATATATATATATCTATGAAGCTTTGGCCTCACCTTCCAGTCAGCACGCGTACTTGATAGCTGCTGTGTTCGAAGTCTATGTCATTATCCATATTCCTTTCTCTACTCAGCTTTTCAATATTATCATATATATTTGGCACTTTAGATTTTCCTTTTTCACAAGTAACATATATTTCAGGAAGGTTGTCGTAGAACTCTTCGTTCAATATAGGTCTGCCTCTAGCATTCTTAATTATATTTGCTTCTTTTAATGGCGATAAAATGGAACCGTGGGTTAAAACCCATCTTTTAGAAAACTTTATACCAGAAGCGGATACGGTCAGAATATTCGCTAGTTCGCCACCATCAGAATAATTATAGGAAACCATCACCCCTTCGATTCCCATTTTTAGTCTGAAAAAGAAAATAAATATCACGCGAAATGAGACAGCGTCTGAATGTAAATCATGATGATTGTTAAGGGTTTAATACCCTACACGGGAAAATTATTATTTTCCCGTTCTGACATGACAAAATCCGGCGTTGAGTGCCCTCACCCAACATGCAATGAGTAGCGCATACTATTTGAAAGTGCAGAACGGAGTGTCTTGAAATTAGATTCTCTTTGCCAACTCTGTTACATGAGGCCAAGCGTAGCACAGAGGCCTTATGGATTCGATTCCCCTCTGGGTAGGCAAAGGGCGGAATTGACTTCCACTCAACACGCAATGCCTCCAGAACTCGGCAGAAAATGGAGAACGGAGGAACGAAGGAATTTATTTCGAAAAATATTAAAACTGAGATAACTGTATTTTCATATTGTGTTACCTACGAGTTTATATTTAAAAGCAAAAATAGTAGAAAAGAAAACGTCAAGTACCTAAAACATTATTCTATTAATATAAAAAAGACAACATACTATTATACCGGATAAACTCCTATAAGGTCATCCTAACATATCTATCGCTTGATATCACGGTATGAATCTCAATCGTACCACAACCACACAAGGAGTACACCCACCACCACCACCACAAGTGGCTATTACTGTAAACATTATACCTATATATAGCGTAAGTAGTCAACGTTATTAGAATTCCCGTCCTGGTGGTAAATGCTAAATTGTCTTCAATTTAGTCATTTACCTTATATATTGTATGTTATTTTTGTAGTCGACGTAAATACGTCGATTGTGGGTTCAATTCCACTTGGTGTTATTAATTATTTTCATTTGTTCGCTTTAGTATGTCTACTCAACTCGCAATGTCTCGAAAATTCGGCGATATGTGAGGAAATTCAATAAATAATGCCAGAAAGTCCTACAATAGACTCTATTAAGATGAAAATGTGAAATAACCGAAAAAATATGTTTTAGAGAATATTGAGAAAAAAAATCCTTTTACAAAAATGTCATACTACTATACTAGAATGAATGCAATAAGAATTAAGTTTAAGAACTAAAAAATAAAAAATATTCTCATTTGAAATTGACAGGCATGGTCGTGTACCACCTGCCGAGTCGAGTTTTAGTTTTTGAACTCGATTTTATTTAAATTATTTTGGGGTTTTAATTCGTAATACAGTATTTATAGAACTGTTACACATTTTCTTTGCTTAAGTTTTACTGTTTTGTATATTATATACTTGAGAAGCTACAGGGGAACACATGAACATAGCTACATATCGGTCAAAATCATAACCCTCCTTTTTACTTTGCCATAGTCGGGTAAATGTTCAATGTATACAATAATATAAATTTCACGCTTTTTCCTGCATGTTAGGGTAGGGTTCTCCCTACCCTGACATACGCGTGTACCTATCAGCTTGTTATGTGACGGAACTCAACCAGAAAACCGGAAGTCTATTAGAGATAAGATACCAATAACAATTTCCCCAATTTTGAATCGAACTCACGACCTTCGCGTCATTATTAACTATTATTAATCACATTGCACTGCACCACAACGGCCTTTTTATTTTTATATTACAATTCAAAGATCATATGAAAAATAGGGTGTGATGATTACAAACGAGACATAAGTGATAAGGCACACCCTCCATAATGAGATCTATTCAGCGGGTGGTCAATGAGGGTGTAATTTGTTCTAGTATAAAAGAAGAAAGACATTTTCTGGTGGCAAAGTTTGAGAAGCGCCATCGTTGAAGGCGCTCCTTTCTCGTGTTTTTTTAGCTTCTTAGTTGTGAGAACAGCATCTTTAAAGGTAAGTATTTTTTCTTATATTTAAAAAGCAAAGATTCTTTCGTATTTCGGCCACAAATTTTTATATTACCTACTTAATAATATGCGGTCAATTTATAAAAGATAATTTTATATGAATAGAGTTTCAATCTCGTGGTTGTCAAAAATACCTACTAAACTTTGAGTTAATTGTTAGTAAATTTGTCTCGTACTTTATAATATTACTAAAGTTTCAAACGCAGCTTGATTCGCATTACCTTATTGTTATACATATATCAACCAATAGAATTTTTTTTATATAAAAAGTACCCTATGTCCTTTCATGATAATCGCTCGTGTAGTTTAGGCAAATATTACAGAATAGTATAGCAAAATATTACAGAATAGTATACGCATGTCCATATATAATGCAATATTTCCACTGTAAAGAACATGTTTCCGTAGTGTAGCGGTTATCACGTGTGCTTCACACGCACAAGGTCCCCGGTTCGATCCCGGGCGGAAACAGATGTCATTTTTATAATACTCTACAATATTTTTTTTATTTTTCAAAATATATCGTCGCACCTTTTAATTTACTTAAATAAAAATCTTTATATTTTTTTTTATCAAATATTTAAATTTGACTATTTATTTTTTATGTATAAATAAGAATTGCATAAAAAAACATTATAATAATGTGTTTTAAGCCATTTGATTACAACTAAAAAATAATCCCAACAAAATTTGAATAATTTGACAACTTACTAAACTGCAAAAGACTTAAAAAATATTGTAATTTTTCAATTAATTTTAAGAAAAAAAAAATAGTTTATAAATGTATTAGACTAAAATAAAAATATAAAAACATAAAAAGAATCACAACAAATTATGAACAAATTCCTTCGAGCCGGATTTGAACCAGCGACCTATGGATAACTTCGTATATACACCGCTACAGTCCACCGCTCTACCAACTGAGCTATCGAAGGTTGGTACACTGTAACGAAATTTTGTACCACATTTCACAATGAAAAAAAAATATGATTTAACATAACGTACGTTTTATATTATTAATAGAATACGTAATTCTAGATTATATATTTTTTTTAAATGTTATATTTCTTAAAAAAAAGACTAAAAATAGCTAACATATGAGTATTCTTGTCAACATTTTAGGTGTTTTCCTATAAAAATTAATATTTTAGTAAAATTGAACACTTGTACTAAGTGTACAAGTCTTCTACCGCCCTCCCTGCTATCCAGAATACAAGGACAACAAAAAAAATGTTTCAAGAACTGTGACAGACTTTTACATAAAACTAAGAAAACAAAATGTATTGTTAAGATAACACAGTTTATATGTGCATATAATTATAAATACACGTATATATATAAAAATAATAAATGGTTAATTGACATCATAAAAAAAATATCTTACATTAATATTATTATAAGATGCTGTAGGGAAATAAGTTAATAACTTAATAATGTTTAACTTGAACCTACTGTACGAATAATAATTTTCAAGACAATGCGTATTGAGTGGCGAAATAGAGTGAGGAAATATAAATAAGTTAATTCCTTCGATTGGAAATCGAACAACAAGCGTCTTGTTTTCAGTCATAATAACTAGAGGCCATTTTATGTATCTAATTCAACGCAACGACCATTATCTACCGACCTACTATAGCAAAAGAATAATTTGAATTTATCAAAAAACATAAAACAACAATATAAAAAAATAAATACGAGAAAACTTCAGTAAAAATTATATTGCAAGAAAATTGTAATACAAAATTGATTTTTTTTACTTCAATGATATTTGATTATCTTTTTGACAATTCCCTATTTATCTTATCTTATCTTATATATTATATATATAAAATCGAAAGGTCACTCACTTATCACGAAATCTCAGAAACTACAAGTGCTAGGAATCTCAAATATTGCATAGGAGTTATTTATAGGACGTAGGTGCTCGCTAAGAGGGGAATTTGCAATATTCGACTTCTAAGGGGTTGTTTTTGGGGTCGAAAGTTTGTATGAAACTTCGTTACTACAAATTCTAAGAGCCTCTAATTTTGCATAGACGTCACTAGGACGTAGCCATGGAGACAGAAATTAATAATAACATAGTTCACGCGGGTGAAACCGCGTGCGGGCCGCTAGTTTGTGATATAATTATTATTTATTGGAGAAAATCTGAGCTTGGCACGCGTTGCATCAGTCACTGTGACCTAAACCTAGATCTATGAACCTGAATGTCGATTACGAAACAATGTAGCGCTGTACTAAATGAACAGGATTAATACTACCATTATCATAATATGTAGTAGCCGTCGTCGTATCTGATACACGACGGTTGTAGGTTCGATTCTCACTTAACAAATAATTATATTTCATTATGTTTATTTCTTAATTCTATTTGTCAAATCAAATTTCGTCACTCAACACGAAATATTTTGATAATTAGGTGGAGTGTTAAGAAAACAGTGTCTTAATTCTTAACACTAGTTTACCACTACTTCTCTTCCTGTTAAAGTTGAGTAGCAGTTAGTGCTTTTTCTAAACAAGTCTGTACGTAGATTAGTACTCTGAACCTAGATTAAGCGATTTGAACCTGCACTCTTGAAAATCCTCTAAGCGCTTATTTTTCATTACTTTTATAAAGAAACTATTTCTCTTTCCAAAGAAGAATAACACTTTCCTAGAATAAAATTTTAAAAATGTAAAAAAAAATCATATACTAACTTATCTATATCTCGTATATATAAAAGGACTTGTCCACACTGACTGAGGTAAGACGCACGCACAGCCGTAACCTCTGATGGTAGAAATTTGAAATTTGGATAGGTATTTACTTTTGTAATCTGGACATCCACTAAGAAGGGATTTTGAAAAATTTTAACCCTAAAGGGGTGAAATAGGGATTCAAAGTTTGTATGGAAAAAAATTGAAATCGGCACCGATTTTTATAAAATTTGACATTTAGATTTTTAAAAGTATTTAATTGAATACATGTTTCACCGTTTTTTGGAATTCTCCCCCTAAGGGTGCAAATAAGGGGTTGAAAGTTTTTATGGAAAAATCTTTAAATCGCCACCGATTTTTATAAAATTTGAAATTCAGACTCTTAAAAATATTTAATTGAATTCGTGTTTCATAGTTTATTAGAATTCATCCCTAAGCGTGCAAATAAGCTCGCGAAGCTGCGCGCGTCCTCTAGTATGTATATAAAAAATGATGATTGGTAGGAAATGTGGTGTGACCGGAGGCGCGACCAGCGCGGTTGGGTGGCACCGTTACCCGCTACGGGTCAGATGACAGACCCCAGTGTCCACTGTCCACTATAATATATTCCCAAGCGGAATAAATATTTTCGTAGCGTAGCGGAATTAATATTTATATTTAGAGTTATTATTTTTATTTATATAAAAGATTAAGAATTAATACGACCAAAGAACGACTTATTGAGGCAAATAATTAGTTTTATGTAATTAAATTTTAACCCGTAATTAGTAAGCAATCTAATTATATTTAAGCATTTTTAATACTTTTTTAGAGTAGGTACTAGACACTATCATCGCTTAGCTCTCTTAAACTTATTTCTATATTATAGACAAAGAATTATATTTTTTAAAAAATATTTTTAATAAAAAGTCTCCTACATCCCTTCTTATCATTTAAAAATACACAGACGAAGTTTCATGTGTAATCGGTTAAGCAGTTCTTGCGTGATAGCGAAACAGGCAAACTTACATTCACATTTATAATATTAGTATGAAGATATACGAAATTGGATATAGCAGTAGGTAGGTGTTCGAAGTAAGGATTGATGACACCACAATGATAGCGTTACATCCAACTCTTATTTGCATATCTAAAGCGAACCAGAATTATGCGGAACATCTCAGATTCAGCGCAAGGTTTCACGAAAATAGTTTATTTAATTCAATGTTTTTAGGATTAAAAAATGATACATATTAAAACAATGGTCATTGGGCGCAGGGACATAAGGGTGTGACAGTAGCGGGACGGTTGTGGGTTCGATCCCCATTCGGTGGAATGAATGATTATTTATTAATATTTTTATTTCTCCGCTCTGGCATCCAAGGCAAAAGTCACGGCCACTCAATACTCAATGCTTTGAAAATTCGACGGAAAGTGTGGGCCTGAGTGTCTTAACACTAGTTTCCCTCCACTAGTGCTAAATGTGGGATACAGCGGAAAGCAAATTTATTTATTTATTAAAACAGTCATGTATGTATATCCCTTTCGTTCCTGTGTGAAATAACGGCGGAAATGAGCGGCTTCAGAGCTTGGTTGGTACTTAACTCTCCAATTGAGCTAACGAGCGTGAGTAATCCTGGATCCGGTCCCGTGACTTTATTAGTGCCTTTGAACCACTCTATATTTTTTCGTCTCTAATTACCTATTATTTTAGTAATGGCGTCCACTATATTCATTTTTATTTTTTAATCATTTTAATAAAATAAATGTTTAAAAGTTTTATAGTAATTGTATAGCAAACAATTGTCAATTGAAACGTTAAAATTGTTTTTTAAACCTAAATTTCTCTATTAAGGTTAGCAGCAATGACGACAGGATATTCAGTCCGTGTCATCCTTTTGTCACCCAAATTCTTAATGCCTCGCATATCTCCCAGCAATTTAAGGAGACACAAGCGTTACAAGCCCACGACAATACAATAATGGTCTCCGCCTAATGGGCCGCATCCTGCGTGGTCCAACGCGTCCAGACCAGTCAACGCCAATAGCCCGCTCCTCTCACTCCAGCACTACGGTCACTCTTCCTCTGGAAAGACAAAACGAACAGTTTCGACGTTTCCGTGATCGCGTGTGACTTTATTGCTCATATCCTCGCGTGGGTTTCACTTTAGACTTTAGTTCGACTCGAGGAGATTAGCGCGACGACGACCGACGTATACGAACGGTTACGAACGATGCATTTGTGTGATCGAATACGACAACGAGACTGTTTTATATAACTTTCATATTTTCTTTCTTTGTGTTGAGGATGCAGTGTTGTTAAAAGGTGCAAATTCAGAGAGATTTCTTGTGTTGTCCATTACAACGGACATGCCTGCGTTTCGACGTCTGGCATCGAGTGTAAAGAAAAAGGAGTCACTTTCCCCGGTTCTGCCGTTCAGTCAGTCGCACAGTTCCATTGACTTGATGCGATAACGTTTTAGGTAAGTGTTTTAGTAATTAGTATAGTGTTATTGTGGATTAGGTTTTTTTAAATTAGTTAAAAGATAAACTTACTAAAATATTTACTGGACCGGTGTATTTTGTGACACGTATGTTCGTTCACGAGCCAAACATTTTTTTGAGGTAAGTTGTGAGTATATAAATGATATTCCTTTTTAAATTTCCCAATATTTAAAAAATATGTATATGTCACATGCGGATAATAGGGCTTACTTGATAGACTTATGTGTCTATAAATAGAATGTAATACCACGAACAGTTAAGTTAGAAGCAGACAAACTCTACTTAAACAAACGTAAAGTATTATTAATATTTACGAATGCATAGCTAATTTTAAATTAAATAATCATCAAACGATTAGTTAAGTGTTTTACTTACTTTTTAAATGTTATCTCGACTTTTTTATCTGTTGTAATTTTAATAAGACACGACCAAACTGCAACCACAATTTATGTTGTAATGAGACCGATATTTACATATTATAATCAGTGATTATTAAATAATGTACAAAACTGGAATATTTAATCACTGAAAGTGGTCGTAACTAGTAAGTGCACGATAATCTTTGACTCTACATGTCAAAAAATATTTATTTCAAATAATTTTCCTTTTATTTTGCATAAATGAAAGTTTATCTAATTTTACATACTAAATAGAAACTAATAATTTGTAAACTGATCAAAGAATAGTGATAAAAATGTTAGGTAATTTATGTTTACTTACCTTTATTATTGTTTACACTTTGAGGTTAGAATAGATCGCAAAAAACAAAATCACTGAAGTACGTTCATAACAAGCCCACGGC
>DWNA01003464.1:0-10045 GCA_018249835.1 Heliconius besckei
TAGGACTTGCCCCACGCTGAGTCGAAGAAATCCCATATAAAATTCTTCAAACCTTTAACTGCTCATAGAATTTTAAGTTCTCAAATACTTAAATAGATACTTCTTTTGTCGTTCAATTTGAATAAATTGATTAGAAGACATAATAAGTGCGTATGGAACCTATACTTAACTCTGTCTGCCCCGCTATATGTATCTAAAAAAATAGGTCGAATAAAAGAAAAAAAAAGAAGATTTTTCCAAATAATATATTTACTAATATTAAATCAATCTTAAACACACATCAAAACAGACATAAGTAATATGCACAATCTCACTTAACTAAGTTATAAAGTGTATATACTCTACCTATTTTGTTTTTGGAAAACAATTTTATGAATTTATTCTCCTTTATAATACTTCATTGAAAAATTATAGTATATAAATATTTACACGTTTATTTTAAGGCACTTCTGTGATTTGCCGTAGGTTTAATAAGTACAAATATAATATTTAAAAAAAAACGAAAGTCCGTCTGATGATGGCACAGAAATGTTTCTACAAACAATATAAACATTGTATAAGAAACATTATAAATAACTATTTTTAACAGACCTTCAAAAAAATTTTGTACGTTATTATATTTAAATCTACTATTGATACTATAATATATATAGATCTTGTGTTGAATTCATTCATTATGGCATCTATTTTAAATGCTATTTTTGTACGAAAGTGTTGCTGTTTTTTTTTACTTCATTATTTGGACAAAGTTAAGTAAATTTGTTTACAGCACCATTACTATGGAGTTTGCATGAAAATTAAATCATTTGAACATAGATAATTTACAAACTTATTTTTACAGTTAAAATTAACAATTACATTTTAAATAGTTTAAAAGAAAAATCATATAAATAGATAAAATATGTTTTTATCGAATATCAAAATTTCATGAACAAAAGTAAATGAATACTATTAATATTTAATTTTGGAACTATTATGATGTGGCTTCTATAATTTTTGGCGTACAAAATATATTCTGTTAATAAAATTGAAAAGTTAACACAGAAATAAAATTATATGATATTTGGGTTGTCTGTAGCGAGAGACCAACTCATTAAGTACTTATATAATGAAGTTATCATGGACGGAGTGTGTTAACAACTTCAAAGATTAAATAAAACTTAATGAAAAAACAAAATTATTCGGAATTTACGTGAGATTTCCATATTATAATATTTTTGTATATTTTATATAGAATTAACCAAAATGAATGAAATTGTTAAACAAAACTACACGAAGATATATCTAAGCTTATTTCTAAATAAAATAAATGTATTATCATACATTTCCGTTTCCAAAGTAACATGATTATATTTTCTTTTATAATATATCGTTAATCTCAACATCAGATCTTAAACTCAAATACGATCGAAAATAGTTGAGAATTCTCTATAAAATATAGATTTGTAATAACTTCTATTGCACTAGCTTTAATATAGAATAAGCATTACTTGAAACATTGTAAATTATTGCTTTAACAAATCTAAGATAGCTATATACATAACAATTAACTACGTCAAAATAATTGCCGCAAATTTAAAATTTCGAGATTTAGTTATTTAATAGATAAAATATTGTTAAAAATTGCGAAAATAATATACGATCGGTTCATTTTTCTAGAGATTCTTGCGGGAGATTGCAACGAATACTTAAAACTATAAAATATCCATTTCAAAACTATTCAAAATTACAATTACATATAAAAAATGAGGGCTAATATAGAGCGCCTTATAGCAAAACTGACGAGTTTGATCTGTTAGTAAATTATAAACTATACATACAATAACTAAATAATTACAACAATTTATCTAGATAAAGTAATTATATAATTGAAAAGATGAAACAGTAAAAAATTGCAAAAATAAAAAAAAGATATTTATGTAAATATGTTTACAAGCGAAATATTAGCCCTCCAAGCTGAAATATTTAAAAAAGTAATATAAACATTAACATTAGCATAGTTAACAATAATTTAATCTCTTCTAACTTTATTATTATATAGAATAATCAATGTAACAGATTTATAGAACCACAAAAATGAAAACATTGTACGAATAAGGCACTTACGGTGCATAATATTTCATTTGTTATTTATATATATATATATAAATATTAAGCACTACAAATTGTAAAATATTTTAAAAAATGTAACACGAAAAATATTGATTCATTTACTCATCAACTGTTTTACTCTGGAAGGAAGACATCATTAAATTTTGTTCAATAAAAGCGCTTTCAAAATTTTTTACGATAACGATTTTATATTATTCTTTGGTTTTTAGTTTGAAGGTATTGCCAAACTACATACATATATGAGTCAATAAGTAAATGAAATTTAACACATTAGACTACAATTTCATTAGTCCAATACTGTGTTTTTATATAATTTTGGAAAAATAAGATTCCTGATACTTACACCTGCGTTACCGCTATCCTGCCTCATTTGCTTAGTGGAGTGACGATAGCTTCATGTCTCCAGATTTCAAATATTTATGTAATTTGTACTATACTTAAAAAAATATCTTTTACTTTGTGTAAAAATAAAATTATATAAATAACATGCATCCAAAGAGCAAAAAAAATATAATTCTTCAATTCGTCGCTCACTATAAAAGTTCTTGATTTTAAATTTGTTAACTTGATTTTTTTAACTAGCAACATAAAATTGAACGGCGCCAAATTTGATTTTCTAAAAAAAAAAAATTTCGACATAATAATCTAGAGCTAATAAATAATTAGGGAGGGGTAGCCTAGCAACACTCGTGCTCCATCAACAACACGGTCAAGCGACAACAGTACAAAGTTACAATACAGTAAATATAGTCGATGGCGTGTACCAAAAAAATATGTTAATAGAGTTCATATTGTTATAAACATAACAGGCATATAATGTTAATAGTTAGACTATTAAAATACATATTACATGTTATCGTGAAAGGCCCAATATAGCTACATGGTGGACGATGTTCCGGTGAATATGTTACGGCGACCTAGGGTCCGAGGCGGGCACCGCTTCTTCTGTTAGTGCTTCGACGCCATTAGCACTCACCTAGCCGAGTTATCAAGAAGAAAGAAAAACAGAATGTTAGTATATCAAAATGTCATGGTCCGAACACGTAGCCTCAATCGCGAGATCAAACGCTTCAACGCCTTCACACTGCTCGCGTCGCGTTCTCAAGTGTTAGAACATTCTAATAAAGAAACATATACAAAATAAATATATTTATATGATTTTAAGCCAAGATTTTGTTCGACGGGTACGAAGTATTAAAACCGCGGATCGAAAATTCAAAGGGACTGTTAAAAATTTAACTCATATGAAACCATGTATGGGGTCCGGCAACACATGCAGCTAATAAAAGCGATCAAACTGGATCTCGGATCGATGTCTATGGTGTACGGATTCAAATAAAAAAAAATATATATAAAATTAATTAAAATAATATCGAGGGAGGCTATCAGGCATTCGTGCCGCGACATTAGATTTTTGCTATGGTCCTGTTAATAAATTATACAACGTATACTTAAATTAGTTTACTTAGTTAATGGTTGAAAATGTTAAAATAATTTAGTATGATAATGATAATCTACTATAGGATTAAATGCCCAATAGTTCCCAGAGAGCAGTGCCTGAAGCACTGTAGGCGGAGAGTTCAGACACTGCCCAAACAAACAAGCATAGGTATAATAAATTTATCACTTATATATAACCATAGCACCCCAATGCAAGTATGTAAGTTATTCAACACATTGCAGTAATTCAATTATTATATATATTTTACATGGCAGCATTCATTTTTAAGTTGTTAATAATCTGTGATCGACAATGTTTTACATATTTGCATGTTAGTGACTCATATAATATAAATAAATAGTTGCTAATAAATCTGTAGTGACAGTAGCAGTTATGACGGTGTACTTCGTAAATATTATATATGTCAATATTCGGGAACTTGGCCTTGTGGAGTTGCAGGTTAGTCGTGTGAGGCTACACTTGTCCAGAACGACGTCACGTCATCAACTTTATTAACTTTTTGTTTTTGCTCATATCAATATTAAATCTTATTATATTTACCCAATACGCGAACCTATTCCAGCTAATAAATAAAAAACTCCTATCGAAAATTTCAGACAATTTATTTTATTTAGGTATACCTTCTGAAAATGCATTTAATATTTACATTCAACAATCGAAATCATATTTTACACAAACATCATCATTTTACATCACTATCTTCATAATATTATGGATAGCGTTCAGATTCAAAGTTCATATAAAGCGTGAAAATACGTAATCGGCATCTGAATGCCTTTAAAATCCACAAGGACACAAGTGCAAAAATCGTAACGACAAAAACTTTCAAATAAGAAAGTAAATATAATAATACCTAAGGCAAAATAGAATCAACTAGCTTAAAAATTTCATATAAAAAAACCTTATATTGACTAAAAATCTTGTGATGAATAAATTGTTAAGTCAAAGAGTGGGGCATTTTGATTAATACTGGAGCGATGGCACAAATTCTGAAAATGCACATCCCTTTGACTAATACTGGGCGAAAATGAGGAAAGAAGGATTTCACAACCCGAATCTAGCACCAGCAACAACGGGGACCGCTAAACAATAATAAAGGTACTGAATTATAATAAAACGAGGTATCTAGTTTAAAGTTATTATTCCAATCCTCCTTTCCTTTCACACTAAACAATACTTGAAAAATTGTTCGTATAGAAGGCTTACGTGACTCTTAGAACATCTTGCGATAAATAACTGAAGCATTTATAGAAATGAACAATTTGGTAACACTATTTAACTTGAAAATATTATAAAATATAAAACTGTAATGCCTCGCATCACAACATCTAACAGGTTTAAAAATCTATAAAAAAAAAAAGAAAAAATCACAGTTTTAATTATGCAGTGTCACTTCAGATCCGGTACGAAGTATTGATGGGCACATTTCCTTATAACATTCGGAAACATAACTAATAAGTACATAGAAAAGGACACAGAGAGACGAATAAGCACTCATTCACGCATTCTTACAAACGAATGTGATTGCTACGTTCTTTGAGGTTGTAGAACGAACAACTGCCGTTAGTTTTCATTGGTGAGATTCAATTTTAAGACAATTGTTCGTTTTACTGACACTGACAGCTTTTATCGTAATATTGTAATAAAAATATAGTAATAACACTATTAAAATATTATGCTTATAAAATTGTGTAATAGAAAATACGATGATATCTGTTTGTTTATAGCAAGCACATTCATGAAAGGGCGTGCACGCGCATCTCACCTTGGACAAAATGGCGGCGTGAGAGCGTTTTGGCGGGAATTAAGGCGCTGGTAAGGCAGTGCGCTGGTAAGGGTGCTCCCTCACCTGCGTCAGCCGACTCGCCCTCCGCACCATACCTAGCGGCATACCACATTGATTATCTGTGTCTGGACCCAACATTATTTTTTGGCTGATTCTTCACATTTTTTAAAAAATAAAAGTAATTGTGTAATTTTGTATTGTAATCATATAATTTTTAATTTAAAATATTTTTATTTGTAAATCTGAACAGTCAGCCTCCAATAATTTGTGGTCACCAAACCAAAACTCCGATATTTCCAAAACAGTAAGAATCTTATTATGTTCACTTTTTGGAATGACATTAAAATCTAAAATATTGTCAAAGTACAAATAACATTTCTATAAAATCCATGGAGTCGATACAAAACTATGTGCTGAAAAGAAATTTAATCTCATTAACTCGTGCTTATAAATATTTTTAAGCTGTAGTTTTACAATACTGCCAACGTCACAATTCAATAAAGTAGTTTAACTTTTGGCAGTTTTACTAACTTGTATTATGCTTATCTACGCCTATATTTTGTCTATGACATATATTATTGCTTTGGAAAAGTAAAACAAAAATCTCAGGGGATCTTACCCGATCAAGGTACAGGTGAAAGATGGCTTAAACATATTTTAAATAATCTGACCCGACAACATAAACTGCAAATAAATGAACAACCTATACACGTAAATACGGTCGTTTTATATATTTTTCATTAAGCTCACTCATTTCTAAACTAGCTAAAAAATCTTTAAAAGATAAAAATTATACTTAAAACTATGGTATGTTTATAAATATGTATAATAATATGGCTAATAATTTAATAAAATACGACATCGTTATAATAATAATAACATTAATGTTGCCATTTTACAAATGTTGCTATATTATTATAAAATGGGAATTTTAAATCGCCTTGTTCACTAAAAATATTTGTTCGTAGAAAATTTAGTTGTCAGTTTTGTTAATAATTAAAATATTACGTTTGTGTTTGTTTGTAATATAATTTCAATTAAATTTGTATTTGGTCCCTTTTGCTTGTAATCACTGAATCATTTGTTCATTTTATCGCCGTTCAGAGATTTTGGTAGTTAATTAAAAAAAAATATGTTAATCACATTCGGAAAAAACTAAGTTTTGAAGTCGTTTGACATGCATGAGTCTATCCAAAAATGTTAAAGATTAAAGTGTACATCTTGTTAATAGATTAGTTATATTACAAGCGAGGGTTATCACAAAGACTATACTGAATGATTTGAAACTTGTGTGCAACTAGAAGTTAAAATATGTATAATAAATATATTAAATGTATATCTTTGCATGTAGAGTTGGTAACTTAAAGAGCTCTAGTGGCAGTTTCGATAATGTAAAACTTCAATAACAGTTTTTGTTCGAAATCACTGCCTTTAGATGTTTCATACGAAAATGTAAAATAAATAGTTATTCTCGTACTTTATGTAAATAAATTATTTATATATCTATATAATAAATAAAAATATTATGCTTTGATTGTTCAGAAATAAAATATACTCTCGTTTGACTGTACAAAACGTTAAAGAAAACAAAATTGGTTTAAAATTAAAAATATAACGTAGGTACAATACGCAAGTAACTAAGCTAAATCGACCTTAATTTAAACTTAATCTACTTTGTTAATGGCTCCTATGACTTAAGAAGTGATCATTAAAGACAATTTCTCAAGGACGGTAAGGATCCGTGTCTAAACAACCTTCGAACAGACTTAGCGTTTCAAAGACAAAAAGATATATTTAATAAATAATGCCATTATTATATCTTTTTTCGTAATTATAAAAATCTTAAATCTTAAATTATTCTATATAATTATTAAATACACCTCTTTGCTAGTTGTCTGTAATATATTATTTATCTGTGATGTATTACTGGTCTGTAATAAGGGAAGTAAGGTATTTGACAGCTTCTAATAATGATGCGATGGCCGAAACGATGAAGTTGAACTGTCGTATCTTATTGCGGTCGGCAATTGTGGCCAATGTCAAAAGCCAGCGAGTAGATATCTCGACGCTGCAACCCCATTAAAAAATTTAAAAAACAATTTTAACTTGTTATTCATTTTGATTAGTCTGTTAGTTTATTCAAATATGTCGATGTTATAAGGTACATTGTTGTTTTAAATATTTGTTGTTTGAGCTTTTTTTAAATTGGTCTCAAGAGAGCTTAAAAATTATGATATTATTTATTTCATTAATTTATCAATATTTTTTCTGATATATTCTTTATTTCATTAATTTATCAATTTTTTTCTGAATGCTAATAATCTTAATTATATTTTTTCTTCAAACTTAGCTAGCTCAGTATTGACGATGCTTCAAAGTAACACAGAAGTTTTTCATAAGCAGCTGATATAAGATTCAATATTTAAGCAACACGTACCCTATTTTATATGTAGCCCGTAACTAATTTTTATTTCAGCTAAGTTACTAATAATAAGAGTATTCTGGTATATATTTAATGGGGTAACATTGTAAGTAGAGGTTAAAGCCATATTCTGTATAAAACAATAAGCATGCTTAGTAATTGAATAATTTGTATCAAATAAACTCAAAAACGTGCGGTTAGTTGACTTACGATAACAAAAATTAAATCTCATATAGAAATTTCTCTAATATTAACCTAATTATAATCGATATTGACTACATTTGAGTCTACTGGACGTTTTGTATGCAAAAACCCGATACCTTTTAGCGTTAGTATATCAATATAATTGATAACATCTATTTTGAAATTGTTAACTAATTATATATTTTTCCAATAAATTAATTTACTTCAACTACATATTATTGAAAATATATATATAACCAATACTAATGCATAAATATTTTACTTTAAAAATATTATTTATACATAAAAAAAATTCTTGGCTATCGTTACCTGAACTATAGATGTTATCAAATACTATAAAATCAACGGGCGAATAACCCACCCGTATGGTCAGCTGCCGCGTACTCAGCAGTCAACAGTGGGTTTGCCAGCGCAGCGTAGTTGGCATATTCAGCATATGGAGAATATATAAGTTGATGTGCTGGTTCCCCTGGAGACATCAATCCTGCAGCAGCTCCATTACCATTAATAAGGCCGGCTTGAGCCCCACTCGCTTGTATACGTGGGGATAGAATCAAGGGAGCTCCCAAAGGCGCGGAAGTACGTAAGACACTCCCGACACCGGTAACTCCTGCAGTTGGTGCCAACAGTCGCTGGGTCTCAGCTGCAACGCGACGCCACTCTTCGTCCGCTGTGGAGTCACCTTTATTATCAATGGTTATATTATCATACTAGCCTTTCCCTGATTATGTTTTTGATTGGATTTTAAAGTTTGTATGTTATTTTAAGTTCATATAGCATATTGATGGTTTTGATTGGACTGATTCAGATAAAATTGCTTTACATTTAAATTTTATTATTAATAAATGAATTTTATTGAAGCATTTCATTTGATAGAGACAGAGACAATAGGGAGAGTTTCAACATTTTACTTTACACAAAAAAAAAAAATCAAAATTACAATGAAATATTATGGTGTTGGTCGCAATGAAGTCACCCATGTTAATAGTTAACGACCGTAGCATGCCACAAATCAATTAAGTTAGTCATCTCAAGTTAGATGACTCATGTTTGCAGACAAAAGACAGAAATGATCGTTAAATAACAAACACATGAAATAATTCGAAGATGTGAGAGACACGATTATATATATTACATACAATGGATATAGATTTCAATCTCATTTAAATATTAAAAAAATACCTCCATCCCAATAAGAATCAAAATCAAAAAATAATTAATTACATATTGCATAAGTCGTTTTTTTAAATAATTTTTCCATCTTCACGCTATAACCCGCACTATAGCATTGTAGGCAGAGAGAACCTGGGAGCCTAGTGTTAAGAAACTCAATTTCCATTAAGAATTAAATATTAAATAGAAAAATATTAATATATACACTATAACATCAGACAAAACCCCATTTCTGATCAAAAAGGTTACACACAAATGAAAAACTAGTAAAATATGAAAATCTTGGTGTTGCTTTACAAATTTAGATATATAAGAAAAATCTTCCAACTGTTTATATATAAATAAACAGACATATTTATAAATATGAAGAAGGAAGACCAATTGGTTGTTTCTGAGAACAACATCCATGGCATACCGCTTTTTCCATTCCTTTTCCACTTATAAAATATAATTACTTAATTTTATGTTAGTGTTAGTGACAAAACATGAATGCGACCATACTTATTAGGCACTGACCGTTGACGGGCACGACGGCTTTCGTGCTAGAGTCGCGATAGGTGCCATTTATAATGGCGAGTTCCATAAGTTGACGCTTCTTCAGTTCGTCTTCACCATCAGCTTGCTGTGAAGACGAAAAAAGATTGTCAGTAAAATATAAACGAAATTAACAAAGGCACATCAGAGTAGGCAGAGGGAACTAGAAGGAGGGTCTTAAATGACGGAGAGTTCCCCATTTTCTGCTGATATCAGAAGGCATTGCGTACTGAATAAATAAATTTCCACCTAACTAACAAGAATTTTTATTTCCACGAACAATTTTAATGAATATATTTTTCCTCTCTTCTAGTGTTCAGACACTCTATTTGTTATTTAATTCCAGATTTCG
>DWNA01003465.1:0-10045 GCA_018249835.1 Heliconius besckei
TAGAAACAATTGCATAACCACACAGTATTTTAATCACGTAAGTGGCTTTCGAAATCATATTTTACTATGAAAAGGGGGTTAAAACTAAAAGCGAATGAAAAAGGAACAGAGCTAATGTACGGAATGAAATATTCAGGAAATATTTTTGAATCACGTTAATTTCAGCCCCCCATTCACCATTTATATCGGCAACGCCTTCGCAAATATACCATCAATTTGGTACGGTGGGCTGTCATCGCGGACCGCTAATGGTATTGGGAACATGGGGCTAATTAAGACTTTGCTGTTAATTTATAGGTTGTTTTCTCCTCCTTCAAGCTATAATCAAAACAAATTGTTTCCACTGAAACACGCAATTCGATCAAATGGATTAGATAATACAATTTCGGTGCCCGATAAAACGCAATCTTCGAATTTATTCTATGTGACTTCATTTTGTTTTGTTTTATTTTGTTCAGAGCTATTAGCTTTCATATTGAACTCTTTTTTTGCTTCACGCTCTATCCCTGCACAGCAGGATAGTAAGACGGAACCTGGGAACCTAATGTTAAGACACATCCGTTCCCCATTTTCCGACGGATTCTGGAGACATTGCGAGATGAGTGGTGAAACTCAACAACGAATTTCACTCTAAAAGTAAAATAAATTAATATAATTTTAATACCTTACAATATAATATCTAAATATAATTAAATATGCATTTTGACGCAGTACTACGTAATGGAATAGTGGGATTAAAATTTTCTGGGCGGCAAAGTATGTAAGTACAAAGAGAATATTATATACACCACACCACAAGCTTTAGAGCCGGCGAACTCTCAGTGAAGTCGCTTAAGTAGGAACTGCGGAGCTATTCAAATGTGCCAGTCAATATTTGCGGCTGATTTAGTTCAAGCTACCTTTAAGAATGCAGGAGGGTAGAAAACTAGCGTGAAATTCTACAGAAAAATTTTATATGAACCGCACAGAATATTTGTGTTGGACGAATTCGAAATGGAAGTGGGGTATATAAAGTTGTTTAAGCGTTTTTGTTTTAAACTAGCGACCCGTTTGCGGCTTCGCTCGCTGTAATGAGACAATTATTTATTTAGTATTTTTAATTAATATTCGTGTTTTAAATAAAAAAAAATAATAATCATTTGATCACTCAACACGCAATGGCTTCAGAATTCGGTAGAAAGTGGGAAACGGAGTGTCTTAACACTAGTTTCCCTCTGCCTACCTTGCCGTGTGCGGGATACAGCGTGAAGCTGATTTTGAAGACAATCCGAACGATAAAATTAAGGTTTCAACCAATTCAATAAAACAATGACGTAGATTTTCTCATATATGCTACACGTACAGACAGCGATCGGTTACAATTTTATTATATATATTGATAAAGGTATCTAGAGAACGTTCATTTCTGATAAGTTAGTGACCATAATTCAATAAGTAACTGTATTAACCCAGCCAGTGCAGTTACAAAATTACATGACGTTATTAGATGGACTCCAGTACCTCGAGTACCTACATCTTAAGCCAGACAGGCTATCTAAGGTATCCAAGGTATCGTGTCCGCCCGATTGAGTTACCGCCTGTAATAAGTGGTCGATAATTTTAGAACATGGAGGCAGGAGGATGTTCGCAGCCTTCCATCATAAAACCGCTATGTAGGAAAGTTCAAGACTCATGTTTCGTTTTGTAATTTCACACAATTTTTAATGAGGTTATTGTGATGAAGAAGAACTCCCCTTAGTTTATTTTAAAAGTAGTTTTATTAATTTTACACATAATGGCGTAGTGGTGCAAGCGTGTGTCACTGTTGTTGGTTCAATTTCCATTCGAGGAAATGAAATATTTAATATTTCGATTTCTTCGCTCTGGGGTCTGGTAGGGCTGCGTTTAGTCACCACTCAACACACAACGACTCCAGAATCCGACGGAAAATGAGCAGCGGAGTGTCTCAATACTAGGCTCCCAACCTACCCTGCTACATGCAGAATCGTAGCGTGAAGCTAAAAAAAACATAATGGAAGTAAAAATGAAATACATTTCAGCAGCTTAATTAAAATGCCATTAGCGGTCCGATTTAAGAGGCAATGTTGAATATGAAATAATTTATGTAACTACATTTATATAATATAATAAAACGTCGAGCTTCATGTTGAGCTTAGAATAGGAATTTTTTGGGGAGAAAAGGCAATTTATCATAACTTATGACCTCGCACGTGTAAGGCATAGACAATTTATTTATACAGTAAATTGTTATACATAGCCCGGAGAACGAGAAAGTTAAAAATGGAATGAAGAATATGGAAAAATCAGCTTCACGGTGTGTCCTGTACACAGAAAGGAAGGCACAGAGAGGGTAACTAGTGTTAAGATACTCCGTTCCCCATTTTACGCCGAATTCTGGAGGTACATATTGCGTGTTGAGTGCCAAACTTAACGCTGCGCTTTGCCTTGATACCAGGGCGAAGAAATGAAAATATACATTTAAACAAATATTTAATTTCATCGAGTGGGGATCGAACTCACAACCAGTCGTGTTTACAGTCACTTGTGCTCCATCGCCATGACTGGCCTCAATATCAAAGAAGCTAAAAAAAGCAATATAATTATGATAAAATAATATTAAATAAGCCTAACCTAGCCAAATCTTAAAGTTGAAGATTAAACATAATATGGTTCATATACAAAAGGCAGGCTGAACTGGTTGAGAGCTGGTGGCCGTGACTGAGATTGTGCAAAGATCGAGCGAATGCAGCTTTGATTAGATCAAGCTGGTTCATTTGAATGTTTTTGTGAATGCAATTTATATATATGGTAGGTTGGTTTCAAATTAAACTTCTATTTTATATAATGCCATAACAAATGGTTGTTTTTGTTGTTTCACGCTGTTTCCCGCATATAGCAGGGTAGGCACACCGAACCTAGTGTTAAGAAGCACTGTGGAATTGAAGCTACAATCACACGCATAGGCGTGTGCACAGGCCACTGCGCTATAACGGCCTCAAATGCTAATGGTTTTAAAGGCATTATTCTAGTTATAGTTGTATTATATTATAACTTCGTTCGCTCCCATTTTCAGGTAAGTGTAGTTTCGTTTTCAGGTATAGATTTCCCGCCCAATTTAATGGCGGCGCGCCCAGAATTTTTTGTGCACACATTTTACTATTCGGGTCAAGGCAGTAAAAAATGTTTTAGTTTATTAAATTATGACATTTTTTTCTGAATTTAATGTTCTTAAGATATTTTTACGATGTGAGTTGTACTGAATTAAGTCAGCCTACTGTTTCTTAATAGCAATTAAGAACTTCATAAAGATTGTTCTTCGTCGAAGTCGTTGAATATGTAAACTTTAGTAACGTGTAAATGAGTGTTTAATTTTTCGTTCGTGCTAAATAAAAAATGGAAATCTTTTTTTAAATGACGTCATATGGATTATTTATAGAGATTGATGCGTCCAGAAACTTGCATAGATACAAACATATTTTTGTATCAGTTTTAAGCTGTATTCCAGATAGCAGGGTAGCCAGAGGGAATCCTTGTGTTAAAACACTCCGTTTCCCACGTTTCGCCCAATTTGATGTAGGGACACGGGACTCAGCGCTACACTTTGCCTCGGTAATCGAACACACAACCTGTTGTGTTTACAGTCCAATTTTGCACCCCTACGCCACGACGGACCACATAGTTGATATGGCGTATTTTTTAAGACTGATGCGTTCAGAAACTTCACAATACTTTATATCTTTAAAGATTATCTATAACTATCTTCTATACTTTAAATATAATTATACTTAATATATATTTAGACTTGAATTTTCAATCGAAAATCACAAAAAGTTTCAGCAGTTAAAGTGGAAGTGAACGCAAATCTTACAATGAACGCTATTGTTCTCTTAAACAACCTAAAGGGCTCCCTTCACAAACTTACACAAAAACGGGGGACTAATAAAAATAAAACGTATTGTTTTCAACTGGTTTGAACTTCTCGAGCTTAATAAAATAAGTTTTAATACTTTTTTATTATTGTAAATATTATTATTAACTTTGGTTACTTATTTTTATTTTCAGCCTCATGCTGTATTCCGCATGGCCACGGGTAGGAAAAAGTAGTTAAGTGTTAAGACACTCCGCTCCCCATTTTCTACCGAATCCTGGAAACATTGAGAATAGAAATGAAAATATTTCATCTCCTCGAGTGGAAATCGAATCTACAACCTGGTGTACCAATGATGATGAAGATAATGATGATGATGATGAAGATAATTTGTTAAGCCTTATTTCACACAACTGCCATTGTATAATTATATTTTGCAAGCCAGGGGTGGTTAATTTAATTTCCTTAAATGACAGTAACATCGCCACAGTACCAACCTTCGTTATTTTAAATGCTGGCATGACATCTTTATTTTGTTGATGTATATGTAGGTTTATTTTAAGCTGTGTCGAGAAATAATGAAGTTAAAAGCCTTTTAAAATATTTAAAATAAATATTCTGTAAAAAGTAATACGAAAAATAATAATTCTATATTATTAATTATATATTTTGATACAGAATTGAGTAAATTTGATTCCCAATTAGGATAAACGTAAAGATACTTCTAATATAAAAAAAAATATGAAATTCCCCGAGTGGGAACCAACCCCACATCTACAGTCGGACGCTTCCCACTGCGCCAAAATAAAACTAATAAAACTAATATGTCATAGTTATTCATTTTAGCTGGTGCAATATTCTTCTACAAAAACCTTCCGTGGGGAAGGTAACGTTCCCCATCCACGTTCACTAACTTCTATTACCTTATCACCTATACATAGCAAATATTGGTGTGCCGCCCCCTTATCTAATAAAACGTGCAAATGTTGTGAACCCCGTTACCGCTACGCCTCATTGGCTTGGTATCGGTAACTGACAATGGGCCTTTGTTTTGTCTAGGAAATGATTCACTAGAGACTACTTATTATTATTATTTCTTAGATTTTCAACGGGAAATTGTTGATCGTTGTAACTCGTATATATATATGGCACGGTAGGCAGAGGGATCCTAGTGTAAGAACACTTTGTTCCTCACTTACCGCCCAAATAATATGAAATCGTAAAGTTAGTTAGGCCGTCAAGGCGCAGTGCGCACAAACGCGTGAGTGTTAGCTCGACGATTGCGGGTTCAATTCCCTCTTGAAGGACTTAAATATTTAATATTTTCATTGCTTCGCTCTGGCGTCAAAGCAAAGTGTGGCGTTGAATTCCGATACTGGTAGCAGAAATTGGCGGAGAGTGGGGAAAGAATGTCTTAACACTATGATTCCTCTGCCTAAACTTCTACCTCTTCCTGATGTATATCTATTTTAATACAATTTTATGTGAAAAAAATAAGATAGCAATCAACACAAAAACTCCCATGTTTGCACTCGTCCAACTACCTTAACTGAATAAAACTCGTCATCCATCTTCGTTTTGAAAGAGAAATAGCGTTTTGGGACACTATAATTTTTGTAGAGAGCAAAAAATTGTTCGCTATACTATTACAAACAGCTATTCGATAAATTGTTTTATATTGTTAGAAGAAAAGAGTGAAATAATTTAAGATGTCAGGTTGAGAGGCGACTGGTTGTGGGCTCGATCCGCACTGAAGGAGTTAAATATTTATTTTCATTTCTTCGCTCTGGTGTCGAGGTAAAACGCGTAGAGTTCCACCATTCAATACGCAATTCCTCCAGAATTCGGCGGAAAGTGGAGAACGGAATGTCTTAAGAATAGGTTCCCTTCGCCTACCCCACTGTGTGCGGATTACAGGGTGAAGCTAAATTATTATTATTATTTTATTTAAGACGCCATGATATAAAACTTCATAGTGTTAGCGTAATCCACAGCGCACCCCACGCTGACGTGGTGGCACGACGCAATGCACCATAAAAACTGAAGATAAGCCCGCCTCAGTTTTATCGTCGTACGGCATACGGCAGTTCCATTGACTTGTACGACACGTGGAACTTACAAAATAACATAAATATAAAAAAAACAACAAATAAACAAATTTTTACGTGTACGATTTGGTTATTTATATTTTTGGTTGTGACGTTTGTATAGTACAAAGGGCTATACTTCGTAGGGCGACGGCACAGTGGTTAACAGTAATGCCGACAGGTTATATTCCCACTAAGGGGAATGAATTATTTTACATACAAGAAGATAAAACAAAAAAAAAATAATCTATAGAAACAGATTACTTTTAATAACAATGTGAATGAATAAACAATGGAAACCGCAAAAAAATACGTAATAACCAACCTATTTACACAGGCTTTTTAATCACCTAAGCAACTAAAAAATAAAATAATGAGCACAAGGTTTCTTTACTTGTTTGTTTATGTATAAAACGTTCACTTTGAACTATTGTTTTCAATTTTAAGCCTTTGGCAGAGAAAGAAAGATGATTCAGGCAAAGTAATAAGGCACCGTTTCTATTCGGATGAGTAATAGAGAAATACTAAGAATATACATGAGTAAAGATGACAGTCCTAGCATAGAGGCAAGTGGGTTTGATTACCAGTGCAGGAAATGAAATGTTTAAAATTTTTATTTCTTCGATCTGGTGACGCTATATAGCGCGGCGTTAAGTTCCCACAGTCAATATTCAACGCCCCCAGAATTCAGCGGAAAATGCTGAACGGAAGTTTCTTAACGGAAACGAACTGTCTTAACACTAGCTTTCTAGGTTCTCCTAAATTGATTTCGATCAGTCGATCACGATTAAGATCTACATAGGCAAAGACGAAGAAGATTTCGGGAAAGACAATTTAGTTTTTTAAAAAATATATTAAAACTAAAATCATATTAAAAATAAAATCATATTTCATCACAATAAAAACACCAGCGTACATTTAATTCAAACGAAACGTGAGAATCAACTATTTGCTTAACAATTACAACGGAACGGTGTTAAGATAACATTCACATTAATACAAATAATGGAAAGAATGACTCAGTCAAGTACAACGGAAACCAGCCATCATACACCCAGCTCACCATACCATAGTAAAGATGTTTACTAGCCGTAAACATAATCAATAAACGTAACTTATGTGACGACCCGACTTTTTACTGGTGCTTACGAAGTAGCCAAATATGACAGGAAGCGTAAAATTGGGATATTAAATGCGAAAAGTGACATGCGTGTACTTCCTGTTAGGAGAGTTTTATTATTGGGAGTGTTTAGAATAAAACGTTTAAGGATAATAATACAGGCTCTTACTTGGGTATAGACGATATTTTATTGTTCAAATTATTTATAGATATATATAGATATATATAGATATATATATATATATATATATATTGATAGTTTGCCAGAACAGTTTTTTTCTGGAAGAGCTGCGTAGGCATAGAGAATCTAGTATTAAAACACCCTGTTCCCCAAATTTTACCACATTTTCAAGATATTGTGTGTAGAGTGACGGAACTCAATGCCACGTTTTGTCTTCTAGAGCGGAGAAAATAAAACAATTCGAATGGAAGCAGAGATATTAGTATTAAAATATTTCCTTTTTCCACTTTCCGCCGAATTGGAGACATTTAGTGTTGAGTGGCGGAACTTAATTTACGCTTGGGACCCTGGGCCATGATGGTCTCAATTATAATAAATATTATAATACGTTATTACAACTAATAAATAAAATATTATAATTCAACTATAATATATATATATTTTAACTTTATCTTGTGTATAAGGCGAGGATCTGAGTCAAGTTCAGCCGTTGCAATATACGAGTATAATAACGGAAGCAGGAAGGACAGTGGAAGGAGGAGTCATTTGCCAGCATTTATATATTGGTAGGTCATTTTTTATAAATTTATACTAACACTTGTACGAGTTCGAAAATATAGTTTTTATTTGTATTGCAACTTTATAAATTTTTTTATAGGTAATTGATGTAGAATTTTAATTGACAATACAAGTTGATGTGTATTTAAAAATAAAATTGATATCATCACTTCTTTTATTGCGATAATAAATACATATTTAGAGTATCCACACAATTTTTTTTTTATATTTAAAAAAAATAGGAAATAATATTTTGAGAGATGCTTCAACTAACAATGGCAAAAGTTAAAGGAAATCTTAACATTTCTAAGAAACTAACAGTAACGAACTTGACACTTTATATCACGTGACATTCGCATATGACACATATAATAATAATGCATGTGAAAGTCAGTGTAACGTCAGAATAATTACAAGCATTTTCCAACATCATGAATTAAAACCAGTTTGTAAAAACCAGTCTAGAACAAATATATAGTAAACTAGTGGACCCGAACGCGGCTACGCCCGCTTGAACTATACGAATTTTTATTAAATATATTTATGAAATTATTTTCAGTTTTCAATAGAGAGATTTTGGGTGACTTTTTCTAACAACAAACTTTGCAAATCGTTGCTTGGCGGAATAAATTGCATGTCAAATTAATAAGTATTTTAATATATTTGGATATATCGAAAATATTACAAAAAAAGTATCCTACGTACATCCCGAGACCCTCAAGTATCTCTATGTGAGTATTTTATCACAACAAAATTAGCGGTTTGGCCCTGATTGCGTAAAAGACAGACAGACAGAGTTACTTTCGAATTTATAATATAGGTATGGATGGATATGAAACGAGAATTTAGATTCTAACGAGTGAAACTACGGGTTTGTGATACATAGCATGTTAAAGCACATTATATGTATAGAAGGTATATATAGAAACGTGAATGAACAAAGCGATTTGTTCACACAATGAAAAAATATTGCAAATGACTTGTCCAACCGACCACTCTATGTAACGTCGCAAAATTGAAAAACTTTCGTTGTTCCTTTATATGTATGGGCTATATTTAAAAGCATTGGGAAATTTGTCCGATAGTGTTGTAATTTGTGTTGCGGCGTTGAGTTTCGCCACTCAACATGCAAAGGCTTCAGTATTCGGGGAGGAATGGAGAACGGAGTATTTTAACACTAGATTCCTTATGCCCCCAGCTATGTAGTTATAAGCTTAAAAAAATTGTAGCCGTTAATTCTTAGTAGGTAGGTATCGATGGTCTACGTCAATATTGCATATTGAACAATTTTGTATGGTAATAGCGAAATTAACTTGTTTACCTTTTTTTTAAATGGTTCTACATCAAATATGTCGAATTAATAATGTTTTTATTGTTTCAAATGTAAGAAATTAGTGTTAAAACACTCCGTTTCTCACTTCGCGCCTGTTTCAGTGTCCTGTTTAAGGACATTGCGTATTGAGTTACGAAACTTAACGCCGCACTTTTTCTAAGTGAAAATAAATAAAAAATAAAATTCCCGACTAGAAATTGAATCTGCAACCGTCGCATTTACTACCACACCTAGTAGCGCTGCGTCTCATGTATATAATTGAACATCAAAGTGTATTTATAACTTCGTCAGATAATAAACAACAAAAAAAGAAGAAAAACAGTTTAAAAACTTTAAACTCCTTTTACTTAACAAACAGAAAGATTATAATTCAAACGCGTCAAGAAATCAAAGTGTACTTACCAAGTTACTATTCACCAGGAATGGGGGCAACGTCCCACTTTCCGGGTGGAACAGGTTTTCGTTGCTGGGAATAACTCTTACCGCTACTCGTTACCGACGATCTTGCAGTTATTATTTATAGAAACATTTTAATAATTATGTTCCCTAACGGTTCTAGAATAGGCGGGTTACCAATTTAATTGGACAAAGTTCTTGGGTAAATTGTCAAAGGAATAAATACAATTTATTAAAATATTTTATGCTAAAAATAATTTTGATACATATTTTCATTGGTAGGTTTTCTTTCTATAACATATTAAGATATGTTTTAAGAAAAAAATACATTATAAAAAAAGAGGCAGTGGCGCTGGAGCACAAAGTATGTCTGTAAACGTGACAGGTCGTGGGTTCGATTCCCTCTCGAATAAAATAAATATTTAATTTTTTTCGCTCTTGAATACTGATGAGTTCCGCCACTCAACATGTAATGCCACCAGAATTCGACAAAAATTGAACA
>DWNA01003466.1:0-10043 GCA_018249835.1 Heliconius besckei
TACAAAGCGGGGAAAACGTGGTGTGGGTGTGCCGCCTTGAAACGGCAGAGCGCCTCCAAATGCAACAGTGACAGTTCTCTGTAATAGAAATAAATTAATATAAAAATAAATAAATAGTTACAAGGTTAACACGTGTTTTTTACGTAAATATCATGATTGTGGGTGCGAACTTCAGACTTAAATTAAGTTTATTTTTATATACAAAAGTTCTTGATCTAAAATGCATGGTTCCAGATTCGATTCTTACTTGGAGAAATATTTTATTTATAAATATAAAAAATTGAGTGAGTGTCTTTACACTAGGTCTACCCACCCAGGTTCAGGATATACAAAAGCTGAAAACTTACCTGAAGGTGGGTATCTTAGCGAGCAGTGTATCTAGCACGGTCACGTCGCCTTTTAATGGCGCATGGTTAGTTTCGATCTCATGACGCATCGCCGCCATCGACATGTTGAACAGGCACTGTATTTCTGGATTGCCGCGTACGCCGTGTCGTTCTGTAAAAAAAGTAAAAAAATATTATTAAAATTTAAATAATTACCCTAACCTGCACTTATAACCGCCAAATCTACAAAAAAAATAAAAAAACGACTTACCAGGCCACAAGAGAACGAGGCTCTGATACAAGGCCAGCTCGGTCTCGGTGAGCTTCAGCCGCGCGATCGTCTTGGCCGCGTCGAATATGCCTGACACCAAGTTCATGTCGCGTGGATCACTGGAAAAAATATCAGTTTATTAGTGTTTAATATATTTTATTAAATACACATACAATGTCTCCAGAATTCGGCGGAAAATTTGGAACAGAGGTTCCATCTGCCTAGCCTGTGGTGAGCGTGAAGCTAAACAAATACTAAATATGTATCTTTTATAGAAAAGTTTACTTTAATTAAATGTCAAACACATCATTAAAGTTTAAAATGTTAATACTTGACGTCCACAGTATTAGTATAGTTAAGAAAAGGCAAAAGAAAAAAACAGTATTAAGTTGAAATCTTAATTACAGAAATATTATAAGCGAGTCTAAAAAATTTTTTCTTTAATAAACTATAAGTAATAAGAAGCTTACCGTGCATGGACACACTCTCTTATCGGTACAACGACGTCACCGTACAGCACTTGCTCGCGATTTATATCGATCAGTCTTGAGAGACGCACGATGGCCAGTTCAAATGATCCTGGAAAGGAAATATTATTAAAAAATGTTTTGGAATTGGCTACGAGTTCGAATTTAATGTTAGGAGTTATAAAAAATTGTCTTAATTTCTGTTCGTAAGTCAGTGGTTACATTTCTATTTAATAAAGTATAACAACGAAGAGGCCGTCGTGGTGCAGAGGTTCGATTCCCACTCAGGGAAATTAAATATTTACATTCCTAGGATCTGGTAACAAGACAAAGCGCGACCTGGAATTCTGCCACCTAACAACAATTTCTAAAAATGGAGTGGAACATCGGGAACTAAGGGAACACTAGGTTCCCTCTGCCATGTTGAATTTTTTTGTATACAGCGTAAACTAAGACAAAAAAATATATAATTATATGTAGTATATCATATTCAACATATGGTACAATACTTACCCGATTTCAACAGTAATATCTGGTCGTCCTGGCTCAGCTTCATGAAGCCAGGGATGAGTTTAGCGAACTCTATGATGTTTTGAATCATTGATGTCAGTTTGTCCGCGCAGTCCAACCACATCTCCTCGTATGTCATTGAATTGTAGAATAGTAGTCTGTAGATGGAGAAAATACAATTTGTAGAAATGAAGGAGAAGAATCAGTCAATAAGCCATGGCCCAAAAATTGGACAAAAAAATAAGGAGTGTCTTAATACTAGCATCTCTCTGCTTTATGCGGGATATGGGAAATTATAATAGTATTAACTACTCACTTGGGCACATCTGGTGGTTTCCTGAACATCTCATGTATGTACTCTAGCTTAGGGTTTGTGTTTGCGTGAGCTTCGGCCAAACTCTTCACCAGTACCTTGCTTATATCACCTTCCGCTGTAAACAATTATATTTTAATTTAATACTTCGTAGCTTTTCTTTTCTTTGTGTGTATTGATGATGATGTAATTATTAGATTATATTTTATTAAAAAATTACAATTGATATATGTTGTTTTTTAGTATATTAAATAAAAAAAATACTAATTTTAATTTGACATAATAATACAAAAAATAACTGTCAAAGAAATATTGTATAAATAACTGACTCTTAGTTCACTTTTACAAAGTAGCAAATTAAAAAAGAAATACAGATACTACTTAATCTAATAATAACTACATGAAGTTATATTTAAGATGTTTTTTTTAACTACGTCACGTCAATATATTATGAAAAAACATTTCTTTGTAAGATAAATTCATGTAGTATTAATTTCTATAGAAAAATAATAAAATTTAAACTTATAAACTAAATTACATAACATAAAAAAATATAAATAAACATCGCAAGCTCGTCTACATCACTTGGCTGCTTAAAACACGACCAAACACAAACAAAATTTAAAAAATATATAAACGTCATCATTATAAATGTCAAAATACAATAAATAAATTACAAATAATATGAAGAAAAAAATAAATTAAAATGGCAATAGATCCTGTGTCGATACTTTTGTTAAGTACGTGTATTATGGCTTGTTGGCGTAAGTTTAAATTATGTATTTAAAATCAATAGTTTTTAATAAAATTATTTAAATCTTATTTATTTATATATGTATATAAAACTCTTCCATATATTTATATATATAAAAGAATTATTCTTTTCAGCATGTTGTCTGCCTTGTTGTTTGGCTCTACCTATCATACCTTTTCCATTTATATTGGTTGAATCGAAAAAGCACTGTTCTAACAATAAATGTGATGTAAGTTGATTTATTTCGTTGAAAATTGATGAAATTAGATTTCTTAATTTATAGGAACCTTATTTTTTTCAGGACAATTCAAAATTATATTATGTATATGTTACAAACAGCAGCATTACCCTAAAAACAAACAAGCCGTATCAAGTTTGTGAAGATAAATCTTTTTGAAAATAAAGGGAGCTTTTTTGTAATTGTATTTTCTCATAGCATAGTACAAATAAAATGGATACAAAATTAAAAATAAACTAAATAGTTCTACTTTCTAAATAATAAACAAAATATCTTGACAACAAATCTACTTCTAAAACATAAAATAGTACTAGAAATTTTTAAGCTTGATATGAGCGCTGCTAAGTAAAATTTTTAACTCATTAAAATTTATCTTATAAATTATAAATTTATTATTAAACAATAAATATTAAATAAATTAGAACGAAGCACGGCATTTGGTTATTTCAATTAAAACTCAATGTCTCGAAAATTGGGCTGTGCTTGGTGAATGGAAAGTCTTAAATTTCCAACGTATACCCTAATATATGAAAAAAAAACCGTGAACCTGTATTTTATATTTATTTTCAAATATGCCAATATAAAGCCCATAAATTACTTCTTTTGTATATTCTGTATATTTCGTCTTCTATATTATTAATAGTACAATTCTTTTAAATATATCCAACATGATAGTTTTGAAGAAAAATGAATACTTTAAAAATAGATAGGAACTTTTAACTCTATAATTTAAAAAAGTGAGCCAAAATTTTACTCAGCACCGCAAATATCAAACCAAAAGTATAAACTTACACGGCAAATCGTCATTTGAACTGCTTGTGCCCTGATGCCGTCGGTTTGACACAGCATTAGGGTTCACCATGCCCATTCCTGACATATTCATGTTTAACGGGTCCATTATTCTCCCACTACTCGACGTTAGATCATCCGGACTCAGTTCTTCACTAGTCAAGGAAACTGAGCTCTGGCCAGCGAGGACTGTATTTTGAATATCCATTGGACTGTTCATATTTGACGGACTATGGAGGAATGTTGTAGAGTCCACGTAGCTAGCGACCAGATTGTCCACTCCCATTGATGTTTCTGGCTTTATTTCCTGTTTTATGCTGATCACGCCGCTGGATATTGTTGCTGGGGACTGAATTCTTTCGTATCTGTCGAATTCTATTCGACGATTCATGTCGTTGATGGACTGTCGCATTGTTGTTGTTGATGTTGTCGCTGTGGCTGTCGAGGTAGTCGCTCTGATGCCCTTTTGTTGTTCGTCTATTGACAATTATTGTTGTCTTATGGCTTTTTATTGATAATTCTTACAATCTATACATGTATATATTTATAATATGGAATGTTTCAGTGTTTTTTATATCTTTATAATATTATTCTAATTATACCTATCTAACATTGTAATAAGCTTATTCTATATACTCACTTCATCACCAAGTCTCTAGTATATATTTTTTTCAAAATTTCAACCAATTCCTATTTCTTTTTTTGTTTTTTCAACAGCACATCCAAATAAAGACTTACTTACCTCATTCACTCTGGGTCGCACAGTGAATAGATGTCATTGGGTGTTGGGTGTATTTTGGGGGTTGGGTGATAACACAACACTCACCGTGTCCTATAAAGTCAGTATCAAGGAACCCACCGCTCTGCTTCGGTTCGTACGCGGTGGTGGAGTCGACGTAGTCGGCCGACACGTCGTACTGCGGCGGCTGCGGCTGCATGTTCATGTTTGAATTGAGCGGCGGGTTGTTGTAGCCGTATGACGATATTGGAGAACCGTAGTTCGGGAAACTGTAAAAGATAATTAGCATGTTACGAATATTTTTAATTGGTTAATTTTAAAACTTATTAATTGATCAAAACATAATAGAATATCCTTAATGCGAATAGTTTTCAATTTTCCCAAGAAAAAAAATTCAACATTAAGAACCTCGACAGCCACAGCGACAAGAGTCATCCTGTTATCCAATTTCAATATCCAATATATAATTGCCTCCTACAAACACAATACGAATATACAAATCTGTAAATTTTACAGAATTTACCATCACATTTCTATAATGAAAAGTAGCTACGATCAATAAAATTCCCTGCAACATTCATAAGTAACCGCACAACCGCTATTCGATACTAGATGGCACCGCCGTTACTCATTCAAGTTGTCGCTAGTACCCGTTAGTTGCTGTCGGTAATACATATATTACGGAAAAGGTCGATAACGGTAAACGTAACATGTAACGGATTGAAGAAAAATCATGGGAGCGACTCTATTTAATTGCTAAGACTAACTCTCATTATGCTATTAATGTAGCGTTTTAGTTTTTTAATCTTGTGCACTTGTCTTGTCTAGGCTTGTGGTATTTAATTGTAGGGTTTGTGGAAATCATTATTTATATTTAGGTCTCTATATTTATTATGTGTTAATGAATTTTCTGTGTTTTTTTTGTTTTATCAGTCGGATAATAAGATAATACGGAACGTTGAGTTCCACGGCTCGACATGCAATATCTTGAAAATTTGGCGGAAAGTGGGAAACTCTACCTACCCTGCTATATGGGGGATGGGAACTGTCTTCTAGAAGGAACTCCAAGATTTCGTAAATGGAAAATAGTGTTGAAATTTAAAAATCTATAACTTCAGCAAGTCAATGGAAGAGATGAACTTTTCCGATTGGACGACATAGTTTTGGCTTAAATACAATAAATAAAATGAAAATTCTATAACAAATATATGAAAAGAGTCATATCTTTAAGTAGGCAAAATATAAAGAATGAAAAATTCATAATTTACACTAAAAAATAAATAAAATGACTGCATTTTCCAACTTATGAGCTATAAGAAAGATATATAATACATTCAAAAATACTTACCTATAATGTCCGTGATACTGATCGCTTGAGCTTGGCGTCTGTTGCTGAGTGTCGTACACTGAGTCGGGTGCAGCATCCGCTTGGGAACGCATCTTCTCTTGAAAGTATCTGACCTCATCTTCCACTTTCTCCCTCTGCTTTTTTGACATACGTCCGAATTTTACCGCTGAAGTAAAATAAATTGTCCATTAGTAACATTTATAAAAAAAAACATATAAGATGGCGAGTAGTATGATTTAGGTTACTAATTAATTGAAGATATCTTTGGGTTGAAATCAAAGGGCATCATTATCACCATCATCATCATCATCAGCAACCTTTTGTGTCTCTCTTCTCTTTACTAAGTAAATAAAGAAGCAAGAGCTAAGAATTGTAAATGGGTAAATGGACTATCTAAACATACTAATGTAAAACAAAAAATCTTTATCCCAGCTTTTTTCAGCAAATTATATAAATAATACTAGGCTCCATAATGTAATAGTTTACATAATAATGATGTTTTCAATTACATATATATTTTTTCTAGCAATATCTTTATATAGGCATCAATCATTTAGATTAGGTTCCGCTATCTGCCGCATAAGCGCCATACTTGTGTGACATAACGTAGCAAGAACTTATGGATTTAATTAACTAACGGTTAGTTGTCTTATACAGATGTACTTAATCGAAACGTGATTTTTGCATTGCAGGATTTAAATCTATAAATACACACTGTATATCTAACTTATATATATAATGGTATAAATAAATGGTAAGGGAAATGTAACAATTAACTGTGAAAATTGAGTCTTAGACAAAAAATAATATTTAAATATATCAATTTTAACCAGATGTAGCATTAAACATCGCTACCCAATATAAGATATCTTTAAAATGATTAGAAAAGAGCCTCTCTGTCTAGTGTATGAAATACGTTACAATTAAAAAAAAATAGAAAGTAAACATATATTATAAAAATCATTGAAAAATTGACGATAATTTTCAAAATTTAACGTTCAAATTATGCCATTTTATCTTTGGCGGCGTCGTGTAACGTTACTTGTACAACACTAAAGTAAGTAATACGTACACAGAGTAGCGAAGTGTGCGCGCGTTCATTGGCATACTGCCTACTGGCACAACGACCTCTGACGCGCATGTGTGACGTTATACTACGTAGAGAGGTCCCGTTTGATAATGCGGACGAATAAAAAAGATGTGCTAGGTCTAGTGCTATAGTTTTATGTTTCTGGTATTTAATTTACTTGGGTTGTATTTTTTTTTATATTTTTACTTCGGGTTCTATCTTTAGTTTAATTTCTTTTAACTTAAATACGAATCTTTCTAACTTCTCAATAAATAAATCAAAACCCGATGCTGAAATAAAATCTCAAGTCATACTCTTTTCAACTAAACATCATCGGCATCGGCATCAGCATCATCACTTCAGGAAATACAGAGAGAACCTTAATACATTCCATTTCCTTTCCACCCAATGTGACCAGATCAGAGAAATGAAAATATAATAATTAGTTTACAGTCTAACACTCCGTCAATATGGCTATTTTTTGTTAACAGACTATAATAGATATTGTTTTAGAGGTTTCTAGAACAGTGGCCTACAGTTTAGCGATCCATTTACATTTCGGACAAAGGAGCAAAGAAATGGCTAGACGAGGCCCGTGGCCGCACAAAAGATTTCTTTATACCGATTATTTATGATTCGTCTACAAATTATTTTCAGTATACGTTTGTTATGAGGGCGTTCGCCTTGTGTGTAATATAATGAAATATGTGGTTAGGCTATGTTGTTATGAGGATTTTAGATATTTTTTATATAGGCTTTTGATTAATATAAATAAATGGTACATCCCTAAGTTTGTCTGTACTGTATTTTTATGCTGTACATTATTTTTCTTTATAAAGATAAAACAGGATTGGCAACGAGAAATTAGAATTAACACTAGGTTTCCTTTTTACGCCCAATTTCCGAGTCATTGAGTTGCCTGGCGAAAATCAACACCGCGAGTTGTTACCGCGGCAAGCAAACAAAAAATAATCACTTCCCTCGCGTGGATATCGAACCTACACTTCTCACTTACAACCACGCTGTGCTGGCACGGCCTTTATAAATATTTAATGAAAATATCTTTAAAAAAAGCAGTCTAACAGTTTTCATCACATATATAACAAGTCTACAATAACCCCGTTTTTCCAAAGCCGGTGTAATTTTGCAATCATAATCTATTCTAAGATGTTACGTATACACAAAAACATACGAGCGTGTTGCGCTTTGTATTGCACAATGCACTAGCGATGGGAAACGGTTGGCATCGATAAATAAATAAACGTTTTTTTTAGCCTTCCTATAGCAGGGTACGCAGTGACGCAAGTTAAAATTTATTTAAATAAAAATTTAAAAGTTCTTAATTATGGTTATAGCCTGAATGAAAAATTAATTCCAAATTATTTCATAGGGTAAAAGAATATAGTATGCATATGAAAGTAAAGAACCGATTTCTTTAATGGAAAATTGGAATGTATGAGTGAATTTTAAAAGATTGACTCATATATATATATAATAACTACCTTTTTGCAAAGAAATGGAAACATATATTATTTATTATTATTTTTTACCAGTTATTTAGTAATATTAAGCAAAACTATCAGAATAACCTAAAAAATCTAAATAGAACAAAATCTAAATCGAATATTTAATGATAAATATTTCTTTCATTCTATACAGAAGTGTAAAATCTATATACTTAATATATAATTAAATATTTAGCCACCTCACTACTTGTACATTACGCAATGCGTCATAGCCGTACGTTGTTCTATAATTATTATATTATACATACAAAAAGTCAGTCTGTCTGTGATGTTAATTAACGAGATACGTTATATATATGTCTTATATCATTTTATAAGTTGATCATTATGTTACGTATTTAATTTAAAACTGTTGGATAATGACGTAAAGTTATAATAACTGCCATCATTGAGCTGGCCTGATGATAGAGGGAACTGAGTAGTGGAACCCTTCAAAGGTTACTAGTAAAGAATTCGAAATAAGAATCATATAATTCATAGCTCCGAGCACATTCTATAGCTCTTTTAGCACTTAGTTTAAGTGTATCCTGATTTTTAGTTTTTCTTTTTAAAATATATATTTTACAATATAGCGGCAATAACTATGTAAAGACTAATTTATCGATATGTTAATGTGTATACTTAAGTACTGCACTACAAGTGACATCGTATTGCGTAAGGCACGTCACTGCACGCTCGGGCGAGTGTGCGCTATGTGACCGATTCATGTAATAATGTACTTGTATGTTTGTATGTTACTTTGTTTAGTAGTTTAGTGTTTTTTTTTTTTTTTAAATAATTTATTTCTTACCGTTTTATAAATAATTTTCAGTCGTCGGCAATTTTAATAAAAAAATATATAAATCCGGTAGGAATTTGAAGAGAATTTGAATTTGTTTTAGAGTTTTATTGGAAATATTTTCTATACAGGCCTCCTTTTATAATTAGACATTTTTCTTTTTTTTTTTTATTGAAATCGATATTCAAAAAATACATGGATACATGTATCGATACATAAACCAATATGCAGCCGTACATCATTATGTCAACGTGTTACGTAATTCGCATCACTAGTTGTGTCAGCGATTATAGATTGGTCTAGCTTTAACAATGACTTATATACCATCATGTCATACTCATCGATCAAAAGATTTACAAGGCAGTGACGTGTCATGGCTATTTATTAATGTCATATAGTCTAAGTGACTTTGAGGTCGTTTGGGATAGCGGCTGCTTGTAAAAGCGACGTTTGCGGGTTCGACTCCCACTCAGGAAAAGATAATTCTCATTTCACCATTCAATGTGCAATGTTTCGAAAATTAGACGGTGATTTGGAACGAAGTGTTTTAACACTAAAGGTATTCCCTCTACCTACCCTGCTACGAGTAAAAGCGTTTATCTGTTTTTTTTTAATTTGTTTGCATAGGAAGTCAATGAGCTTTAAGAAAACTTATACTTAAATAAATCTTATACATTTAAATTGATTTTAATTTTTTTCCGCTTTGAATGAATATATAATAATATATGTATATCTCATTTTTTTTATATAAATATAATATGTAAACAGAAACATTTGAATTTACACCAGACTAAGCATTACTGTATAGGGGCAGACACCGATAATGGTAGGTAATAAACCTTTTATTATCTGTATTGTAGTGTTATTGTTATACTTATTGGAATAAAGAAAATATATATTTTTTTTACATTAAAT
>DWNA01003467.1:0-10042 GCA_018249835.1 Heliconius besckei
GCGACACCAGAGCGAAGAAATAAAAATATTCATTTAAGTAAATATTTCATCTCCTCGAGTGGGCATCGAATCCACAACCAGTCGATTTTACAGTTACACTCGTTAACATTAAAATTAAATTGTATTTTTAATATTTTTATGCTATTTTCGTTTATTCCACAATTATTTATAGTTAAATTTATTAATTTTATCCCTTAAATATATAAATACATACAAAACAAATTCTAGGTCACCATCAAAAAACAACAATCTAAACAACACAAGCAAAATACTTACGTAAACACGTAAATTAAGTACTAAAAGCTGGCACGTACGTGCTAGTAGTATCTGTGAATAGACGCTTGACGTGACATTAAGTGACGTTGGGTACATTGCGTATGCATTACTGTTGTGGAGCTCGTATGGAGTCGTCGAATATTTTTATACTATAATTTTATGGAAAATGCTGGAACCAGTTCTTAAAAGATGGGATATTTTATATGTGTGTATAATATGTACGATGAATAAGTAGTTGTTTTTCGCTTTTGTTTTATTATAAACGATTTTTAAATTAGATGCTTGTGTTGAGTTCCGCTACTCAACACATAATGCCTCCAGAAATCGATTGAAAGTGGGGGGTGGAGTGTCTTACCACTAGGCTTATAAACAATATCTTGATTTTTATTTATATATGTGTGATAATTATAATATTCGACATACTATATGCATTATAATTATATTTTTTCAAAAGATACCGACAAATATAGCTTAAATCGATGTAAAACATTCAAATGCTTTCAACCGTTGTCCTTTGCGGTGGCCAATTCTACTAAATTTATTCGGTAATACTTTAACTAATAAAATTAATAATATAAAAGGGTTTCAAGTAAGAAGATGGACGCTTTCGTAGTGCATTTGGTACGTGTCCAAGCTATGGAACTTATAGGTTCCAGGCTTGTGGGGACGTATGTAATGAACACAATTTGAAATATTTAGGTGCATATTTTTTCAATCAAAATGAAACGTTTATATGGGAGCTTGAAATGAAGTCACTTTTCGTACTTTTCCTGTATTTTCTTTAGGCATAGGGAACCTCGTGTTAAGACACTCCGTTCCCCATTTTCCCCCGAATTCTGGAGGCATTGCATGTTGAGTAGCGTAACTCAACTCGACACCAGAGCGAAGAAATGAAAATATTTCATTTCCTCAAGTGGGAATCGAACCACACTTTGTGGTGCGCTACAACTGGCTTCAATTATAATTTTCTCACAATTATATAATTGTTAAAGCTATAATTCATAATGTGAACTCCCCTTAACCCGCTAAGATTGAACGATTAAACGAGTAATTAAGTATCGACGCTCATTCTGTCAGGCGACTCCCAAATTTGCATGTTAAACGAAGTTTTACTTTTAACTTTATTTTGCACCCGTGTTTAGTATTGCGTGTGTCGAGCGTCACATATGTGGGTTACATTTTTGACTCTATTAAAAGGTAGTACGGTTTAATATAAATAAATTATACTAAAAATTGCTTTAATTGTATTGTCTGCTTCGACTTAAGGCGTAGAGATTGCATGCATCGATTTTGCAAAGCCACAATTTAAGTCTGATAACTTTGTCAAAATCGAAAGTAACTGGACGATAAACGTTAAACAATGTTTTAAACTATATACTAGTGATCGTTTCTGGATTCTCTTGAGAAAAAAACGCGTTTTTACAGTTTTTTTTATTGTCTTGCCACAGTGTCTGATTGCAAACAAGAGGGTTATTCAATTCGATTCCCATTCGGGGTAAAAGTATATACTTCCTTGCTCTAATAAGATAAAACTCATAAATTTAGTGAAAAGTAGGAAATCGGAATATCTTGACACTATCTTCTCTCTGCCTGTCCAGCTATTACAATGTAATTTTTTTCACTAAGTAACGCCAACAGCAGAAGCCTAAGCTAAAAACATAAAACTTATTTTCCGTATCCTAGTAGAGGCTATATACATTTTTCAGTAAATAACTAAATAAAAACTTTAACTTCCTTCTTTTTGTTCATTGTAATTTAGCGTTGGTCACTACGTTAAGCGTGCTCTTACAGGGTAAGGAAATAAATTACATACTTACGTCGGTAAGCCATATTAAGCGACCCCAATTAGTCCAGATATAATATATCGTTATATAATATATATTTTACGTCTAAAGGGGGATCGATTCTGCGTTAGTGGTCAAGTATTAAAATATTAAGGGGAGTTTAATCCCATCATGATTGAATTTGCGTTTTCCCTACCCCCTTTGTTGTACCCTTCTACTTTTATTTATGTATTTTTGTGAAATTATTATTTTTATAACGAAATGTTTTCTTTTTTTTTTAGATAGAGAGATTAGATGAGTCTATAAATTAGTTAAAAATTTAAACTTTGAAAATATTTAAGTATATCAAACATCAAAATAAATCAAATATATTCCATTTAGGTAAAAAGTAAATACATATATAAATATTTAGAACTTTTCACTCAATTTAAGCGAGCTTACATCGAGAACTTATAGTAAATTATAAGCATATGAAATAAACCTAGAGGCTGTACACAAAGCGTGCGGGAGCCCGATAGCGCATCCAAAGCCGGAGGAACGAAAATTAGCATTTTAATAAATACACACCCTTTGGAACATACCGTCTATAAATCCACACTGATCTTTATAATCAAATTCAAACACGTTAGGTACTGTTATTTTGTACGTGAACGTGAAAACCGCAGCGAAAATTTATTTATTTCTCATGTTTTTCCGATGAAATTTTTAGATTTACATAAATAGCTGAACCTTTTTAAGTATGTAAAAAAATATTCTTTATTGCACACCAAAAAATTAATTACAAATGTGTTTATAATGATACAAAAAACAGCACAATAGGCGGCCTTATTGCTAAGCCAGCAATCTCTCCCAGGCCTTTTTAATTATGTAGCTTGAAGATGGAAATTTTAAAATTAAAACTAACTTTCAATGATTTTATAAGCTTTTTCGAGTGATCTACTCTACGTTGATTTTGTTTAAATAATCACTATCACATAAACTGCCTTACTAGGCAGACATTATAAAATTGCATTCCGTTAATAATAAATTATATTTTTTAAAATTTTATTCTGTCCCCACATTAGCAGCGGGCACAGGGAACCTAGTATCAATTTAACACTTCTAAGAAATTACGTTCTCCCATTGTCTGTAATGTATAATAAAATATGTACCTACATAGTTTGTAAGAAAAAAAGAAAGAATAATATCTTGTGAAGATTATGTGCAAATAGAATCAGCACTTTTCACGGGAATTACATACAAATAAAAATAAAATTTGGATTATATACCTACTAAAACTAACAAATATAATATAAATCTCGTAATAGAAGGCCGCAGTACTAAAACATATGTAACTTGAGCACAATATACATGGTACTATTAAGTTAAGCGAGTGGATCGCGGTCATCGTAATCTTGGATAAGGGCTGCTGCATAAATCAAGGGGTGACGCCTCGGGCCTTCACTTTATCTACTGCGGGTGACGCTGGCCCGACATGGAGTAGGGAATCTGGAAAAGATAGGTTTCTTAATAATTATATATATTATTTCTAATTATTAAGACCATTTTATTGAGGCCGCCGTGGCGCAGGGATATTTATTAATATTTTCATTTCTTCGCTCTGGAATCTAGGCAAGAAAGCCCGGCGCTCAGTTCCGCCACTCACCACACAATGCCTCAAGAAATTCGGCGGAAAGTGAAGTGTAGAAAAACAGTAAAGTGCGAGACTGCCTCGGCAAAGGGGTTCCGTACCAATTTCAGGATTGTAGGTCAACAAGAAGTACAATTTATAAAAGTTGACAAACTGAAGTTTGCGGGCGTATGCACTTATTTTGGATGAAATCCTATCCTATTCTATCTACGGATTTTTTTCTTTTATTTGTATTGTAAGTTTTCATTTCGTCCCAAATTTAATAATTGTAGGTCTGTGGGAAGGACGCTCTATGTTGTAATTAGCGACGAATTTAACACAAAATGAAGCAAAAACGATGCATAAAAAATCATATTTTTTGATTAGGATGAATTTGATTTTTTTGGGCTCCAAGGGACCGTAGACCTGAATATTTAATATTAATTTCAGCTGGACCCCGAGATAACTGGTCCTGATAGACAGGCAAACAGACAGATAGAGTTTCCTGATGAACTCTATAAGTACAAATAATTTTACGAAACCCTCAAAGTACAGATAATTTTATATCAATTGTAAGTACAGTTACCGTTACCATATCAAAAGCACTAACAAAAAATCTAACAGATACTCCCTACATTTCATTATTTCATTCACAATTAAAAAGAAAACAGCACATGTGTAAAATTATTCTGCCCTTTAAAACTATAATAAATCGTCTTAGTTTACTTCTTGTAACAATTATTAAGGCGTTATTTAAAAGCAAAAGTGGTTGTATACATAAAATAACCCTTAACTAGCTTGTTATAGAACAATCAACACCTATAAAATCGATCTAAAAGTACATAAACGCCATAAAAGTCTACTCCATCCAATAAACTATGCCATCATCGATATTCAATTTAAACTTTTTATGTGATTTAAGGACTTTTAACTTCAGTAAGTGAGAAATTCCTACCTACATACCTGTTTTTCTTACAATATTCTTTTTATTAATGTACGCAAACGTGTTATTTACTTGATAAAGAACCAACTTAAATAAGAAATAATTACAATTGATGGGTATACGATACCTTCATACTTGTCTCTACCTATTCGTCTTAATTTAACAAACATATTACTGGTAACGAGGAAAAGCACGGCGTTAAGTTCCGCCGTTCAACACACCAAACCTACGCAACGCGACTGGCCTCAAAATAACTTACTAAAAAAATGAATTTGAAAAAACAGTATTTCTAATGAATCTCTTCTATAACATTTAGTTCTACACCCCATAATTGCGGCCCGCCTCGCCCCTGAACACCTCTGACCTCCTGAAACTTGCAGCCGATCACTATAATTTATGAACGTGCCGCGATTTAGTGCAGCCGAGACAATGGAAAAGTCTTAATTATTTATTGATAGACTTAGAGTAAGGACATTTGTGAATTAGTTTTATTGTAGTTCCTTGTAGATACATTGTGTTGAACACTGTTAGCTCAGTGGGTTCTTTTAGGTTGTTTTCGCGGTTCAAATTGGTTCGAGTCCCATTTCTAGGTAAATTTTAAGTTATAATATAGCTTTTCACCGTACTATACTTACACGGGATACCTTGGTGTATCCCGTGTAGGTATAGTAGCGTTGGATTTCGTCTTGCCAATGACTTCTGAAGGAGTTGATTTTTTATTTATTTTTTCAAATATGCTTTTGAAGGCATTTACATTTTTATTAAAATAGAATAGATAAAAATTCAACCATAACCAAGTTACGCATTAAAGTTAAGAGAAAAAAGAAATTTAATTCTAAAAAATGTGTAATATCTTTTTTACAATTATAAATTTAATAAATTATGTATTTCTTTAGGCACATTTATACTAAAAATACCTGAAAACAGTGTACATAATTTACTCGACAGGAGGCGAGGGTGGGCAATTAGTGAATTACAAAATATAATTTGGATGATATCTTTTTTGGTAAGGTGAAACTCTGTTACTTGTAAAACTTTAATTGTGTTCAATTAAAGCTTTTTATTTATAAAAACTTTTTGCGAAAAAAATAATTAAAAAGTTAAATAATTTTGATACATACGTGTATTATTGACGTAAACAGACTATATTTATATTAATAAAATTCTTTCTGATATGTTATGATTATATTATCGCTTATTCAAGTTACGAAACGTTATCACAGGCTACTAGTAAATAATTCCTCGATTTATATTTCACTACGACTATACGGGACTAGCTAAAGGCCCAAAATTAAATATTATACCAATAAAAGGGATAATAATGGCTCTCCCGCATCCGCCGCACCGATAATTCCTCCACTAGCTTCCCAATAAATATACCTTCGACGTTCAGAACTTACGCAGTGTTAGAATATTTCATAATAACGTCAGCCGAGACAGGAACCAGTTCGCCCTTCAGGCCGGAGCAATAAAGGGAATCCCTCTAAACGTGATGTCCCTTCTTATAAATATCAATTTATACGCCACGTCAAATACGGGGTAAAGCCTGCCCATTTTCAGGTTACGAATCGGCCGCCATACGTCTTGTAAGCTCTCGATAAATCTCCATTTTTTTCCTTGAAAATTTTTACATAGAGCAGACCGTGCCGTCGTCGGTAATTACCGAGATAGATGTTCCGTTGAAAGTCCTTTTAGAACCTTACTTTGCATGTTTTTCCGTTTTAAACAATTCGCATAAAACCTACTTGTTATCCTTTTCTTGTTTAATTAAAATATTTCAACATGGCAAAGCACATATGTACCTACATAAGTAAGAGCTGGATATAAATTCAATGATGTTATAGCGAAAATCTTATAAAATACGCTCTCGAGTATGTTTAAACATACTTTATAGCTTAGGTATACACGCGGCAGCTAAAACACGAATTCCGCGCGGCGTTACTCCATTCGGGAAAAGCGAATCCAAGTTGACATTAACATTCATTAAATACCGTTCCGACTTAAATTTAGAGTCAACAGACAAAAATAGAGCGATATTTTAAGAGGATTTACGGTACAAATATATGTTAAGTTTGTCAGATATATTATATTTGGGACCAACCCCGAGATGAGGGGGTACGTGAAAACATTCGGGTACGTGCCTCGGCATAATGCCTCTCTCTGGAAGGGCGCTGAGGATGCTAAGCTTCCGTAATTCGTCTTCCAGGAATCCCTAATTTGAAATGTGGATATAGGAATACCGAGAGGTAAATAACGTCTCGGCTCACTAGTAATGGATAAAAATTTGAATATTACTATTGTACTATGAATAAATATTGTAAATAAAAATGACAAAATTAATTTGATTTAATTTTATGTTTTTATTATGGAATTAAATAAAATCATTAATGAAAATATATAGGTACGCGTTAAATGACTGTTACTTACATTATTTTTTGTCCGCCATTTTCGACATTTTTTAGTTGTTTGTACATTTTTCTGAAGTGTGAAAGAAAATACCATAAGCACAATTTTTTTCCTTCCAATTGCTTAATTAAGAACAAAATTTATATAAAAAAAGGTTAATTACTAAAAAGTATTTCGTCTAATAAGTATATTAAGTACCGGTTAGAGGAGTTTTGCCTATATTTTGGGTTTAGGGGCACAAGCATGGGACTCTAAACGCGATGGTTGTAGATTCAATTGCAACATCGAGCAATAAAATATTTAATAATTTCATTTCTTTGCCACCCCAAGGTGTTATTCCTCTTCACTCATCAAGCAATGTATTGAAAATTCAGCAGAAAATAAAGTGAAGTGAAGGTTCCAAGGTTTATTCTATCTACAATGCTGTGTGTGGGTTACAGACTTGAAATTAGACTTGCTAAGTAATTTCCATCGAGGAGGAATATCTTATAAAGTTTTAAAATAATTACTAACCAATATGTTCAATAATTTAATTTCATATAGATATTTAAACAATGATTGACAGCTACTGTTTCAACGTTCCAACGTGTGTTTGCTTATCGATACAACGCCCTACTTGCGATTCCCGTCCCATGCGGGCATCAAACCGCGACATAGCTGTCGTTAGGTAGTTCACATACATATGCTCGTATAAATATACCATATTTGTCATTTGTTTATGGTAACTAATTGCTATTTCAAGACAATTGGAAAAAACATTTTGATTTTATGGATAATTAATAATAGTTGGCTATATGTGTATTTCTATAGTTAAATCAAAACAAAGCTAGGCGGAAATATAGGTGACATTATAATAAATTTGTTTTGAAATAGCTTATAATTAGGTACGTAAAGTGGGAATCAGAAAGATTTAAAACATGCAAATGCGTAACTCAACGTATGACAGCTACTGTCTAATGTTAACACACCCCCCCAAAAATGGGATGTTAAAAAACAGAAAAAAAAAACATAGTATCACATAAAAACAAGCGTAAATAGCAAAAGCACAGTCTAAGCTAAATGGTTAAAACCATAACAAAAGTTTTTCTTCATTAAAACCCCGGTAGCGTTGTGTAAAATTTCACAACTTGTTTCCGGATTAGCGATAAAGCGCTGGATATCTTAAATGCGGATCTGCTGTAACCAAATCCGTGAGCTAGGGATTTATGAGTTTATTTATCATTAACAAATTATTATTACAGGCGTTTCACTTTTTTGCCGCCATATTTTAACTTTTTAATGGAATTTTTAATTACATTTGAAATATGTTTTTGTGTGAAATTCAACTAATGTAGAAGCAATTAGTTGACACTTTTACCTATTTTATTTTTTTTACATAAATTGTTGGTGCTGTTATTAATTCAATTAAGTTTTTATTACATATATAAAATAAAGTAGAAAGAGAAAAGATTAATAGGGGGAGGCGTTAGAGAAGTATCTAGGGGAGACATCGGTTGACCTTTGATAATACTAGTAGGTATTCCCCGAAGGACATATATGAAGAAGCTGATGAGATAGTGGGCGAGGCGACAGAGGTATGCAAAGGCCGTGGCGGTTGCCGCTCTGATGTTTCTGGCTACTCCGCTAGAGAAAAATCATGGAGCTAAAAATAGACAGTAAGGGAGATCTTGGTTGTGCACAGTTTCAACGATTCTGAAGGAAGGTCAAGTCTATTAAAGCGGACGAGACAAAAGAGGTATAGTCAGAAGAAAGCGTGTGACGCGGATTTCCAATCTCGATATACCGAGATCTCGGTGATCCCGCCTTATTTTCAATCCCGCGTGCTGCGGGGTCACAGATGCGGGATTGCGGGACCGGAAAACACCGATGGTGTTACTCTAGTTGGTGTGCTCGTGTTATCGGAATACTAAAAATGTTCTATGATGTTTAATAAAAAAAAATGAACTTCAATATTTTAATATATTGGATAATATACGTGGAAGCTTAACGAGCAAAATTACACTTTACAAAAATTTTAATTAACATAAATAAACGAGATCAAGGAACTAATTAGTTCTGTCATCATTTCACTGCCTTTTCAACGGAATGATGAGTTTATTATTTTTTACGAGTGCTCGCGACTCTACATGCATTTTCTACATATATTTTCCATATGCAAGATCCTGCAAATATCGCCTTCAGAATTCGGCGGAAAGTGGGGAGCAGAGTGACTTAACACTATGCTTCCCTAAGGTAGGCATGCGCAATACGGCGTGAATTTCAAAAAATATCAAATAACTAGCGGACGCGCGCAGCTTCGCTTGCGTATTTAGGAGTAAATTCTAATAACCCATGAAACATGTGTTCAATGAAATATTTTTAAGAGTCTAAATTTCAAATTTTATAAAAATCGGTGGCGATTTAAAGATTTTTCCATACAAACTTTCAACCCCTTATTTGCACCCTTAGGGAAAGAATTCTAGAAAAAGATGAAACACGTGTTCAATTTAATACTTTTAAAAATCTAAATTTCAAATTTTATAAAAATCAGTGGCGATTTAAATTTTTTTCCATACAAACTTACAACCCCTATTTCACCCCTTTAGGGTTAAAATTTTTCAAAATCCCTTCTTAGTGGATGTCCAGATTACGAAAGTAAACATCTGTCCAAATTTCACGTTTCTGTCATCAGCGGTTACGGCTGTGCGTGCGTCTTACCTCAGTCAGTGAGGACAAGTCCTTTTATATATATAGATAAATATGTATTTGATAATATTTCCTTAATTTAAAGCCTAAGAATAAAATATGTTGTGCACAGGCGGATATGCCGTGGCAAAAGATAGCTAGAGGCGGGCGAGGCCCATCTGCGCCCGTTTCCAAGATTCAATTAAATTTTTACTGAAGATAAGCACGCAGCCGCGCTGTTGTCAACTATTACGTGTTGGAATTACAATGGAACTTCCCTATTTTGATAATCTACGTTTTTATAACAAATGTTTATAATTTTCTGATCGCTTTTAGTAATAGGACCGCGTTTTCACATTT
>DWNA01003468.1:0-10039 GCA_018249835.1 Heliconius besckei
TTTTTTTTAAAGTATCAAAGAAAAAATATAAAATACAGATTTCATGCTACGATTAATATAAATTTCTACAAGTGTTTTAATTCAAAAGGTGCGTACAACTTGGCCCAAATATTTTACACCTACCTACATGAAAAATGTCTTCGTAAATATCGTTTTATGGTTTAATAAATAACAATGTTTACTTATCAGTTAGGGCCACAGCTTTACTGTGTATTTTGTTGTAGAGTATATACCTACCTATATAAAAAATATTATGAGGTCTGACTTGATATCCACTTGGATATATTCTTTCCTAATAATAAAAGTGCGGCGTTGTGTTCCGCCTGTTAACAAACAATATCCCGAATTCGGGCAACAAGTTAAGAATGGAATGAATGTTAATTGATAGTAGTCTCTATCTATCTTTCTATATATAGGAAGCTTGAGCCCTAAAGTATATTATATTAGCCTTTGGAATTAAAAAAATATACCAACATACTTTAAACGTTTCTTAGTAAAACTCAATTTTTAAAGATTTATTAAGAAGATAATAACTTTATACAATAAGTATAAAAGTGTATTATCTTTTAACGACTTAATTGTTATACCTATTATTTATACTTTATGAAATTTTAACACGCACGTTGTTTGTAATACATATTTTTTTCTTATCTACATTTTACTTTCCAAAAATATATATATCTTACTGGTAATTAAATTTACAAATAAAATTAAAACTTTATTTGGGCAAAAGAAACTTTACATTAATTTTAATTTTAATTCTCACAAATAATTATAATAGATAATAATTTAAATATTATATAAAATTCATCCGCTACTGACTGACAGTTCAAGGAGTGTAGGTGAGTACTATGAGTGTATCTCTGTAAAATTTAAGGGAATGTTTTAATAGTTCACTCAATGATATTTATATATCGCTACTAGTATTCTTTATAAGTTCAGTAGAAATACAAAGTTGCAATTTGTAAAAAGCTCCATAAGATTAAAGTTATGATTACTTTGACTAAGTTGACTTTGTTTATTTATTATGAGTTGCTTTTATTATATTTATTAAATAATTAATCACCATTACCAAAAATGGTATATTATTATTTTTCGTTATAATGTTCTTGGACATAAAATTAAAAAAAAAAAAATACAAAATGGAAAGGACTTTTACAATTCTATTGCTCCTATAACTTTAAAGTCAATATTCATACTCAGTAGTTCATTATAAGCTGAACCCTTTTTATTTTCACGTCGCTCACATAGACGGTCCAATTTACATTGGCAATGCTAATAAGTTAACCGTAGTATAGAAAAAGGGAGGGCGAGGTCTAGTCGACTATATAACAGCAATTATACCATTTAGAACTTGCAATCAGGCCCTAGAACCTACTAATCTTAATAGTATTAACTTTATTGCTTCATACATTTTAATCAACAAAGTCTCTCGTATAAACAATTAAAGAGACCCAACAAAACTATTCACGATGGAATATAAACGCTGGTTAGTAATTAATAAACGTTGCATCCGTATCAACATTTCTAATCATTGTCTGTCCATAATTGTAGTATATTGTAAACCCTTTATAATACAATAGCAATTATGCTGGCTTGTCTAAACCAAGCTTTAGAACGTCCAGCGGCAGCGACCCCCCGGTCCGCATACAGCCCGTCTGAACGTACGCCTTTTTCTTCTGCAAGGGGACCGCAAGGGGTCACGGTACGCCGGTGGCACGGCCAACCATAGTTTCAATTTACAAAACAATGCCTTATCCATTTGCTACGATTCTACGTCAAAGTAGGAAACTGGTATTTTGATTAATACGCGAGAAAGAGATGGGGTGCGTGAGCTTTAAGCTCGACTGTAATAACCGCCTTAAAGCTCAAATTTAAAGTCCATTTTCCCGCAACTAGCACTTTTGATACTGAAATAGTAAGCGTGTAGGCGTAGAGCATGAAAGTAGGCAGTGTTTGAACAGAGAGTGCCGCGGAGTGGCGATTGTATAATTGTGCTTTTTTTTTAAGTCGAGAGTTGTTTTCCGTAATAGTTAATTTTAGAGAACGAGTTACAAGAAGCTCTAGAGTCAAATGAGTTACTTTTGTAATTATAAACAATTAAATTCTGTTTAAACTAGTCCGTCGCTTGCTGTACAAATTGTATTTTATTTTAATATTTGATTTCTTGCTTACATAAATGTTTAAACAATTTTATATTTAAAATTTTAATGATAGGAGTATATGTATATGGTCATAAAACACTAATGGTAATGACCAAGCTAGTGCTAACGTTATGCTAATTGTTATTCAACCTTCAAATAATATACCTACGTACAATTTATTTTCAAATATAATATAAATTTCAAGGTTTTCCTTGTAACATATAGAAGAAATAAAAATTATGGAATAGCTTAAACATGAAGAGCTAGGTTATTACAAAGCCCGAGCAAGCAAGGGGGCATAATTAGCGAACAACGCCGCGCACTCGTACTACGCCGACCGTGAAATAAATTCATGCTATTTGTTCGTTGAAGTTAAAATTTTTGTATTATTACTCAAAACGAAACGTTACCTTAATGATTGACTGCGTCCAGCTGTAATTATATATTATTTCTTTCTACTAAAATTGAAATACACAGCCATCACGGCGATTTATAAGTTAAAAGAAAAACTCTTAAAAATTCAAACTGTGCATAAAACTAATTGGCCCCGCAATTTACGACCATAGATACTGCGAAATTGTTTCAATTAAATGTAGTTAACTTGCCATTTTTTGTGTTTTTTTTTAGCAAAATTAATTATCTTGTTTAATTTTTGACTCGTTATAAATGAAATCGTTCAAATTAAAACTTTTTATCGCCTATAAGTCACGCTTGCTTAAATAATTTTTTGTCGAAAAAACTAAAAAAACTAGAATATCAGCGCAGCTCCACGGTAGTCTATATGCGATCGGTTAAACAGCATAGGCCGGACAGAAAAGCCTATAGGGGCGGTCCGCAGGGGGTGGAAACCTCGGAAAATTCACGTGCTAGACCCACCCCTTGGCAAAACACGTGCGGCCAAATAGCCTCAGTATACGAACGCCTTTGCTTATCATTGCCGTTTGTTAAAAAAAAGAAAATGTACCTTTGACGTTTCGATTCCATTTTTGAAAATAGGCGGGAAGTTTTTTTTTAATAGCCAAAGCGAAGTGGCAATGGTGCGAGTGTTTACAGTTTGAGTGTTGTTTTTTTAAGTGTCAAATGGAAGGGTACAGAATATGAAGCGATTTCATGGTTAGTTACATTTTACGAATTCTATTTTGATTTATCACTTCAATTAACGAGTGCTTTTTAGCTTTTGTGCGCTTGTTGTGTAAAAAAAAACAGTAATAGCCCATACCTTGTTTTGAACGAACAATTCATTCAGTTCTTGAAAACTGTTTGTTGTGCGAGTAAAATAAAAGTCGGAGTAATAAAAAAAATATGCATTGGAAATTATTTGTGACAGATGAAAGTAAACTTTACGCACCTTTTGAACTTAAAAAAGTGGTATATGCGCCTTTATTCGTATATTAGAGTGATGCGGGCTCAAAGACTAGGTTTTAGCGGAAAGCCTCTCACTGCGAGTGTTCTTGCTTCTAATGGAAATGTCTATGTCATATTCTTATTTCATTAAATGCATGATGTCCTTCAATGTGACACATGTATAAAAGAATTTTTAATTTTTTAATTTTAATTTATTACTGGCCTAGTATTAGGTCACATAGGTATGTTTTATTATGAAAAATTCTAATATAAAAGTTATTGTAATTTTTTTATGTTTATTTTTATTCGGAAATGGAATATTTACTATAGGTACACTATATTACGAAATGATATCATTAAAATAGATTTAGATGAGATTTTTGCTAAAAGGGTGGCGTGGAAAAAAATAATTTTAATTTAATATTGATCCAAAAAATCAACTAATTGTAATATTTAATTAAAATCTTTTAATCCATTAATAAGTAGGTACTACATAATACATTTTTTGAGTTAATAATAATAAGTGATGCTTTCTTCATTTTTCAACTTTTCACAAAAATCGTAACTACTTAATTACCTAACATAATAATCCAACATAATTTACCTATAGTATACGTAATATATATAGATACAACGTAAATATACAAAACTAGTAAAACAGGCTTCGTTACCTTGATTTTAGCAAATCAAGTCCACCTTGAACATAGCAAACACGTGACACCTAACTGAATATATAAACTTCCTCGAGGAAAATCAAATGCCGGCCAAATAAATATAAATAAAATATTAGTTTTTACACCTGCTAAAAGAAAACTTAGGTTTATATTTTATATAGACCTAAGTCTAGTCTTTATTCTCTGCTTTCAGACTAATCCTTAAATGTACTAATCCTTACTAATATTATATAGCGGAAGAGTTTCTTATGTCGAATGTGCTAATCTCATAAAGTGCTAATTCAAATTGATTTTTTTATATGTTGCATAGTCCATTTATCAATGAAGGCTATAATATTATATTTCGTTCAGTATAAATTTATAAATTAGTTTGACTATACTAATATCTATATATTATTTGTAAGATATTTTGGTTCATAACATGGTTCAATAGAGAAATAAAAATTGTACCAAAAATTTAATATACTTGTAAAAAGATCCCCAGTTCTGTATAAATTAAGAGGTAAAAGCAAGAAGTAGGAATTGAGGTTGTGATTTGCAAAAAAAAAAACTTTATATCTAACAACTACAGTATAATATTAAAATAAAATAAGATAAATAATAAATTCAAATAAATAAAGTAAAATATTTCTATAAATTCCTTATGAATAAACACTTAGATAATCAAATAGGTAATGTTATTCTAAAATTAAATGAAATAGATTAGAGTTTGATTCCGTACAGTGGGTAAGGTATCAATAGGTACAAAGTATTAAAATTATTTAATCCATACCTATATTATAAATTCGAAAGTAACTCTGTCTGTCTGTCTTTTACGCAATCAGGCCCAAACCGCTAATTTAATTGGGATAAAATACTCATATAGAGATACATGAGGGTACCGGGATGAACATAGGATACTTTTTTTTCTTATATTTGTAATATTGTCGATATATATTAACATATTAAAATACTTTTTAGTTTCACATGCAATTTATTCTGCCATGTTAATAACAACCGTCGTTGCTAAGCAACGGCTTGCAAAGTTTGTTGTTTTAAGAAAACGTCACCCAAAATGAGTTTGCTTAACGCATCTCTCTATTGAAAACTGTAAATAATTTCATAATTATATTTAATAAATATTCTTATAGTTCAAGCGGGCGTAGCCGCGTTCGGGTCCACTAGTATTTAATAAATAATGGTATAGTTCAAGCGGGCGTAGCCGCGTCCGGGCCCACTAGTTTATTTAATAAAAAAATGTCTCACTTCATAATCAATAGTAATTATTGTTTTGTCAAACTGACATGCTATATGAAAACGCTATAATTTATAGGTGCGTTATACACGTCGCCGCCCACAACTATATTTGACGCGAACTTTAAGATGTTAATGGAAAAACCTGTATTTTTCCATCACCATAGAAATTTCAAGAAATGCTATCCTACTATCATTAACCTACCTACATGCCAAAATCCAGCGTTCTACGTCGCATATTTTTGGCTGTGCCTTGACACTGGGTAACGAAAGAATTTTAATTTATACCCACTTTAAAAAACCAAATTAAATGTATTAAATGAAAGAAAACATAATCCCAAAAGTTTAACCCTATTTTAATAATTTTCAAAGTAAACATCAATGCATACATGAACATGAAAAGAAATAAACAAAAAATAAAAAAGTTTGTCTTTCTTGAAGCATAAAAAATAATTACTTTAACGGCATGAATGACCGCCACTTAACTAAAGTAGTTACTGTAATAGTAGCTCCATAACTAACAATCAGAGGAATTTCTAACTAGATTGTGATACAAACAATTTCTTCGCTTATTTTTATTTGAAAAAAAAATCATGTTAATATGCATTTTTTTAGTAAACATAAAAACATAAAGTGAGAAGAGAACGGAGTGTGGACATTTAAGCTTTATCTGAGTGACAGTAGGAACTTTATGTAGGAGAGGAGAAGCTAAGAAAATAAATTAAAAAAATATAAAAAAAGTAGAGAACGGAGTGTCTTAGCACTTAAGTCTTACTTAACTGATATGAGTCGGTTTGTTTATCGCTTTATGATGATTTCAATTTTTTTATATTTTATTCCTTCGCTCTGGTAACGACGTAGTGCGCGGTGTTGAGTTGCGTCACACAATATGCAATGCCTCATGAATAAAGAAGGGAACGGAAGTGTATAATGGAGAACAGAGTATCCTAACACTAAAATCCTAGGTTCCCTCTGCCTACCCTGTTATGTGGCGTATACAGTGTGAAGCCAAAAAATATATGTACATTAGTAGTTTGTACTTAAGCTTTGTCTATCATATAGATCACCATATTATGCAAAAAATAAGAAGCTAAAAAAAACAAGTACATAAAGGAAATAAAATAAAATAAAGCTAAATTTATAAACTACATTTAAGACGAAATTCTAGAAAAGAATAAAGAAATAAATAAAAAGTCTAATACAATTACATTTAATTATATTTCCGTCTTTTACATTTAATATTTGTTTTACTTTAATGATATTTTTATCGCTAACGATCTTATATTTCTGCGACAAAAAGATAGACACAATTAAAAAGAATTAATGAAGTGTGAAAATTAAACTTATATAGTCGAGTTCAATGACCAATGCTTAATTTACTTCAATAATTGATCTTGAATATTTATTTTTCTACTAAAATAAATAATATTTATAATAAATAAAATTATTTTTCTACTAAAATGATTTTAACTATTACTGAAATGTCTGTTGAAAATAAACTTTTATTTAGGTAGCTTTGTATTGTTTATAGAATAGACAGTTTTTCCATTAAATAAGTAGAAAAAAATTTACAAAGTGTTGCCATATTAAATAACAATTATTAATATTTTTTTATGTAAGAGATATATAAGAGGTATAGAGATATGTCAATGGATTATACGTAGATATATATTAGATGACATACATAGATAGGTACTAGCCAAAATAAAATCTAAGAATACTTTTTGTGTTAGAACTGGAAAAGTAAGTAATTTGTTTAACTTCGATAAGTAGAGGGATACTAGTGTTAAGACATCGTGTTCCTAATTTATTCCTCTGTATGGGAACTGAACCATCAGCCGTCGCCTTTTCATTAATTAGATAGATAGAATATTTAGTTTCTATAGTATAATTATATTTTATTGCTTATTGAAGATATTATTTAGTAGTAATTTTTCAATAAAATAAATTTTAAGAGGAAACGAGGTGGGAGGAAGAGGCTTTGCCTCGCTTCCAGAATTTTCTTGCTAGCCGTAGTAGAGTAGGAACTCTACTACGTGATATAATGTAAAAAATAAAATTATTTTATATATTTTTTAATCAATATTTTTCTAGGTACATTTAAAATATCAATAGAAATATATTTAAATAATTCGTAGCTTAAAATAAGTTTTCACGCTATATTTCGTTTCTAATTCGATATAGCACCGAAATGAGATTTAATAAAAAAATAAAAAAATCTTTTATTAAATTTGGTTCAACATATGGCATTCCATGTAAGCATTTTAAAACACATTTACTTTTTTATAATCAAAGTAAAGAGTTAAACAGCCACATAAAAAATTAAATCCTGCAAACAAACTAATAGGTCATCTACTAAATAAAAACTATATAAAAAAATAAAGAAGTAATCAAATATTTTTTTTTCTAACTCCTTTGTAGGCAGAACAGCTGCTCCCTTGCCGTTTGCCATTATTTGATGAAAAAAAAACTACATAATTTACTCGCCAAATGGTGGGGTTCTAATTCTAAACTCGTGTTCGACCAATCGCGAGCGAGGATCCGCAAACATGGCGTCGTGGGAACCGGTAATGGGCAATAGAATAGTATTTTTTATTAACGCCGTTCGTTAGAGAACAATGGTTTTTTTATGTACCACATAGATGGATGGATTAGACATTTTTTTGATGGTGTGGATGACAAAAGAACTTACATCAAAAGACCTTCAAAAGAATATTAAAACAAGTTGTACCACGCGGCTTTGTCCGTTTAGCAAATGAGTAAGTCTGTAGGGAGATAGATAAAAAATGCCTTGTTATTTCATGTTAGTTTCTAAGCGTAATGAAAATTTTATCGTATATACCCTCATAATGTGGCGGTCTAATGTATCTCTTGTTAAAGTTTAGACATTTTTTGTAAAAAAAAATACGCGGAAAAACAATGCGGTAACAATAGAAAAAAATTAGTCATTGTTAGCCTCATGAAATAGGAAAACGAAAATCCTTTTTCTGCATATCTTTCGGTACAGTGGGAATGTTAACTCTAAATATCAAGCTGTGAATGTATGAAAACACAAAGAATGGCACTTCACTCGAAGAGCAGAGCAGAATTGTTTTATTTTTTTTTATAAGTAAAATAGCGAAAGAGTTTTATATAAATTCTTTAGGTTATTTTATAATTAAGTTTATTTTCTATATTTGTACCAGCCAAGTTACCAATTGAATCATAAATAACATAAAAATTATAACAATATAGTTGTATATTCACGTATTGTATGTAAACAATAAATAATTTCGTTAATTTCTTACTCTTTTAAGATATGCGTTAACCCTGTGTCATTTTTGCCTTGATCTTGAAGTTATGACTACTCACCTTACAGAGAAAGAAGCTTAGAGCAGTGTGTGGTACCAAGTAAATTATTATTATTTAAAAAAAAATTACTTAACTTAAAAGGACCAAAATCCAAACCGCCACATTCTAACGCATATTGCCTACATTGTAAATTCGTTTTCACTACTGTATTTTTGTCTGAAAATTAATTTGAAACTTAGCCCAACCAATTAATTCACGTTATGACGTTGCGTGTTAAATAAGCATTTTTCTAACCAAATTTATTCTATATACCTAGTTGCAGTGTTACATTTACATTTAATTTTAATTATTTACAAAACGTATAATATCGTCGTTATTTACATTTTATTTTCCTTTTTCCTTTTTGGTAACTAAAAGCACAGCGTTAAGTTCCGTAAAACAATACGTAATGTCTTGAAATTAGATAGAAAGTGGAAATGGATTCTCTTTATACGTAGGTATACGTACTACTAAGTTTTACACACAAAAGACTTGTGTAAGTACGAATTCTATTGATTTTGCCTTACATTTTCTTTGTAATATGTAATTATCTATTAATCTTGTAGTATTTCTAAGAAACGTGCGAAGTTTTATTTTTTATTGTAATTATATTTTAAGGAAAACGGTTTATTATGTTTGCATTTTATGACGAAAATAGGAATATTAGTGAGTTACATTTCACACACTTTTCCACGTACCTAATACCTTACTAAGCCTGTAAGTAATTATAAGTATTTTCAAAATAAATATTAAATTAAATATTTCTTTATATTGTGTAGATTAATCATTATATAAGAGAAAAATACTTATTTTTGCTACACACTGTATCCCCGCATGTGACAGGGAATGCAAAGAAAATTTATTGTTAAAACTTTCCACTTGCCATTTTGCGCAATCGAGGCATTGGGTGTTGAGTGGCAGAACTCAACACAACGTAAAAGTAATTACATTTTGATATACAGCCAGCTCAGCTAGAGGACTGACTACCTGAAACAATAAGAACGATACGAAAAAATTCAAATCTAAAAAAATGCTACATTTAGGAAAAACATTTAATATATTATTTATATTTCCATTTCTTCGCTCTGGTGTCAGGGCAAAGCGCGGCGTTGAGTTCTGCCACTCAACACGCAATGCCCCCAGAATTAGGCAGAAAGTGGGGAACAGAGTGTCTTAACACTAGGCTCCCTCTGTCTACCCTGCCGTGTGCGGGATACAGCGTGAAGCTGATTTATTTGATTTATTTATGTTATTTAATATAATTGTTATATTAGTATCTAGTATAACTAGTATAATAACTAGGTTCTATTTTAT